>OU696581.1:6628265-6640765 GCA_916048095.2 Sacculina carcini | reverse complement strand
GTGGAATGTGTCACCGCATCGACAAAACCTCTAATGACGCATGTACGTGTGTTCTAACATCACAATTATACGATATACGATACGATACGATACGATAGCTGGCTTTCACACCAACAACGCTAAAGTGGATGTTGAAAACCATTTTTGACGACTCGAGCAAAACCTGATGATTTGAGAAAACACTAAACTTCTATCGACAACAACATTGGTTCAGACTGGACTGAACTGCTATTTTTCTGCTGTTACCCGCGCTGCAAACAGACAGTGTGTAGATAGAGGAGTGCGATTGTCGAGGTACAGAACAAACAAAGCGGAAAATTCCCCGATGAAGAAAAGTGTTCAACAAATAAAACTAGTTGGGGACGACGATGTTGCAGTGAAGCTGCAAACAATTGTTGCTCGTAGTAATTACACGCTATTGCTGAAGATTCTAGTGTACTGAGGCGAGCATGTCTTTCATTAAAGTGCCGAACGGAAAACCAGTTCTTGTTGGAATTAATTTACAACATATCTGATATTCTATACCGACAAGCTGAACCCAAGCTCGGTTGTCAATCACCTCCTTTCATGTGCTAGGTCATGGAGGAAATAAAAAGTACCTGAATATATTTACCTACGCTAAATTTAATAGTAATGCTCAATCTGCTCCATTGCCTGGTCTAACTCTGCTAGAATGTGGTTAATAGGTTTATGAACAATACTTTGAGTGTATTACCAATTATGATACCAAATTAATTCCGAAGTATGGCGAACGCAATGCAAGTCAGAGGAAATTAACTTGGTTGTTTGTTAAATTTGTACTATAAGTTCGCTGTCACCATGTGATTCTTCTCACCTATCATTTCGTACATGACTACTTCAAAAGCAGCATAAGAGGCGGCACTCACCTTGCAGATGGGCATTGTTGTTCTTCAGTGCGGTGGTTTCGTTCTGTAGGGCGCGGTTCTTCTCCATGATGAGCACCTCAAGAGACTGAGATGTATCAATTACTTGATGGCCGTCCTCGTCGCATAATTGAGATGCACCGGAGAACTCCACAGACTTCATTATTCTGTTGTACAAACATACCATGAAAAAGCAAATACAGTTGATGATAGAAGAAGATGATATCGTGTGTCTATCATGATGCAATAGTGACCACAGGATAATACAATATGATAGACTAAAAAGATATTCCCGGCATGATCTACATCATTTACAGATATATTAATTGATAGCAATAGACAAAGAAGACCAAGTTAAAATCCCAAGCAGTCCATCAGGAAATAATTACAGCTATGCTTAGAGCCATAAGATGATCTGTAATGAGTGCCCTCAATGGCAATGGCTCAGGTGGCAATTAGTAGCCGTCACACGGGCAGGGAGTGTGAGCTTATCAGTACGACATGACATACCATGCATGACTATCTGCCACATAAAGACAGACTCTCGAGTTGTGGTGCCACAGACAAATACGTATAAGAAAACCATCACACCAGAGGGTCCACATCCATGATTGACACCTGGTATCATACGCTGAATGACTAGGCAGGAGCTGTCGACTAGTGGCTTACATTATTATTATTATTATAGAACAAAACGAACAAAGTGACACAGGAAGAGCGCAAGCGCTATAAACTGCATCATGCAGCCCCTGCGCACTTTGAACGTGGAGAATAAGAGAAAGAGAGAGAAAAAATACACAAAGACAATCGCAATACAAATATACAATCGCAATACACATATAATCGAATACTCCAGGTGAAGGGCAAATAACCCCTATATTTCATCTACATTGTTGAGAACAAATCCACACATATCCACCCTACTTTATGAAAAAGGGAACAAACTGCAAGGCCCTGATTCGACCATAACTACGTTCCTTCTCTAGTGCTATTATAATACCACTTGACCACTTGGATCCGATGGTGCATCACTTACTCGAGTTCTTTTTTGACGTCATCATAGTCTTTCTGGCGGTCGAGTACCGATTCCAGCCGACTGATGATGCTATTGCGTTCTCCCAGCTGATCTTCCAGTTGCACTCGCTGGGACAGACATTGAGTTTCCAGCTGAGATAATTGAGATTGCAGCCGCTGTACTTCCTCTACCAACTGAGATATCTGCCGCCAAACACGCCAATGCACACATACCCATTATTATATCTTAACGTGAGATATAACCAGTGAACATAAACGAAAGGTACAAGTGAAGAACAAAACCTGACGAAGAGCAAGACATCGTCAACATCATCGTACATCCATTTTGAACCCTTAACAACACGTTCTCAAACACAATTAAATACATGAACACAAAAGATTATATATACGCCAACAACCCTACCAGGAAAAATGTCACCCTTCATGACTTACAATCGGGACCCATTTTACGATGGAAACAAATGTGCAGCGTTATATGAACAAGGATCACCGCGTAATCTTCTTACTGTCCGATCTCCCAGTGCTTGCGCCTGACGTTGTTAGGCAAAATATCTTCAAAATTACGCCCCACAGCGATATGCACACACAAATAGGCAAATATGCGGCAAATCGCCTAATCATCTCACACTGGGCAGACTCAGGACAATGTGCATATTCACGACATTTTCACACACGTTCCGATCCAGACTAAATCCAGGATCTGGGCGCGATTCACTATTACTAATGCTATTCTATATACGTCGTCATAAATACCAGCTAATACATAAGCTTTGTCTCGGAGAGTCCGTGTGTGATGGGTGTGTATGCAAAATGGGCGTCTCACACTGCAAATGGTGTAACGGAACAGTGAAAATCCGCAGAGTCAGCACCAAATACCAACCGGAGTGTGAAATCCGATAAGAGAATTATAGCTCTTCATCATCGCTGGGACATAACTTTTGCGACAATTGAGAGCACAAACGTTCAAAATTACAATTTAATTAAAACACCAAAAAAGTATATATATATATATATATATATATATATATATAGTGTTGTAATGTGGTTAGTGATGAGACGTTCAATTGTCAGACACTCGATGAGAACCACGAACACGAATAAATGAGGACAAGACCCATTCGTGTTCATTGATCGAGTGAATACGTTGGTGCACGGCGGAATCACACGTCAATGCGACAAATCAGCGCCAATCCGAGGCTCGTCCAACAAGCAAAGCCGCAGACGACTGCACCGCCGGACACCACTGTCCGGACCGGATACACTGGGAAGTGGTCGGAATACATAAGAGACAGCGGCACATCCGGACGCACAACATATCGACGCAGGCTATTTGACAAGCAGCCAGGGAGAGTTCAAGCAATGACCACTGATCAATGAATAACAACTAGCTCATGTGTCCATCTGATCCGTCCCTGTCCGCACCACACTCTTGGCAGACACAACAAGTTGACATGATTTTCAGTCACATCAGTCCATCACTTCATCCTTACTAGTGTGTTTGAGTATATACACTCACCTTGGCGTAATCGCCTTCGCCTTACTCTTCAAGTCCTACACACTCTTTCGATGCAATACCCTCCGGTGTAGCATATTTCCTACATAAACGGTTTTGTTCGAAAATCCTTGTCATTTGTGCCTGATTTCTGTGTGTATGTATGTATGTATGTATTGTGTCTGTGTACGTCTGTGTGCGTACGAGTGGGTGTATGCTTGAAGTGCATATATGTGAAATAACTCGACTATGCTAATCAGGTCGATACTGCTGATAACAGAAACAGACAACAAAATGAAAATACGACAACGAATTAAGAACGCTTATAAAACGGACCGAACATAATACTGGCCCATAAACACCATCGTTATACACTCCTCGTGTTGCATATGGGAACGAGTACGAGTAACAAGCACACACACACATACATACATGCAAGATGACAGACAGCAAAATACCACGCCGGAAGCCGATAAGCGTGGGAACATACGCAAACTTAGGAACGGCAGACCATATAGACAGGAAACAATTGCAAAAACGCAACACACACGGAGACACACACACACACCCATATACACTGACACACACACACATATACACTGACACACACACACACTCATATACACTGACACACACACACATATACACTGACACACACACACACTCATATACACTGACACACACACACACTCATATACACAGACACACACACTCATATACACTGACACACACACACATATACACTGACACACACACACACTCATATACACTGACACACACACTCATATACACTGACACACACACACACTCATATACACTGACACACACACACATATACACTGACACACACACACACTCATATACACTGACACACACACACACTCATATACACAGACACACACACTCATATACACTGACACACACACACACTCATATACACAGACACACACACTCATATACACTGACACACACACACATATACACTGACACACACACACACTCATATACACTGACACACACACACACTCATATACACAGACACACACACTCATATACACTGACACACACACACTCATATACACAGACACACACACTCATATACACAGACACACACACTCATATACACTGACACACACACACTCATATACACAGACACACACACTCATATACACAGACACACACACCCATATACACTGACACACACACATATACACTGACACACACACCCATAGACACTGACACACATTCATATACACACTCACACACACAACCGTATACACAGACACCCCCACCCCCCATATACACAGACACACACACCCATATACACAGACACACACACCCATATACACAGACACACACACCCATATACACTGACACACACACCCATATACACTGACACAATACCCATATACGCAGACACAACACCCATATACACACCCATACACACTCACACACACACACCCGAACATCTCATCACTAAGCACATCTATTCATGTTTAGAAAGAATCATACCATTTACCATTATCATATTTTACATAAGCACTTACAATGATGATTTTACCATACAATGATTGTTGACGCAAGTATACCATTTACCAATACCATAATACATACCATTTACCAATACCATAATACATACCATTTACCAATACCATAATACATACCATTTACCAATACCATAATACATACCATTTACCAATACCATAATACATACCACTTACCAATACCATAATACATACCATTTACCAATACCATAATACATACCATTTACCAATACCATAATACATACCATTTACCAATACCATAATACATACCATTTACCAATACCATAATACATACCATTTACCAATACCATAATACATACCATTTACCAATATCGTTATTTACAGTTGCCATGTCATTATGTAGTTAACGCAAATATAAAATTATTGCTGTTGCAAAGGTTGCACTAATGAAAGAAAAAATTAATTATTAATCTGAAAACAGCTGGTTGTGGGCTGTGTTTGTGTGTGGTATAATACATTGACATCACAACGACACATGCACACATACACACGCACACACGCACACACGCTGTGTGTCGCTGGCTTTGAACAGCGCAGACACGCCGCCAATTCGAGTCGCTTCATCAGCCGCTATTGAGCGCAGTACGAGTCAATGTGAACCCACATTGTCACGTGCATAAGCACAACCATCAAGCATACAGCTGCATGACACAAACAAGATGAACGTTGTAGCAGGCAGATTGCACGACACATGTACAACGATAAGGAGAAACGCAGTTCAGGAAAACTACAAGAAAAAGGACTGAATGTATGTGCGAGGAGAATATGGATGTGAGATGCAGCAACAGCCAGATGCCTCACAACAAGAAGCGGACAACAACAACACACTCAACCTAGTGCACAAGTTTGTGCTTCCAAAGTGTAATGCTTGTATGAGAACAACGTTTCCTCCCAGTAACCACTAGCTAGCTGAGATGCACGTAAAACTGTCGCACTGTCGCCGACTGCAACTGGGAGAAGTCACAATCGATCACACCCCACGACACACACACATATACACACACACACACACACACACACACACACACACACACAGCGACAGACTCACAGGAAGTGAAGCGCTGATCAGATGAGACGCTCCAGTAGACATGTCACGCTCCACTCACACACCCACACACTCATACACACTCATACACACACACACACACACAAACACATACATACAAAGAGACATAGAGAGGCCGGAACGGGATGAGCAATAGAGAATGCGACTTATTGGTCCATTAGTGAGTGTCATCGAGGCGGAAACAGTAGCACTACCAGTCACTCACAAACATACACACACACAGAAACAGAAAAACAAACACAGACCAACAAAAACACACTGACACGTGTAGACATAAATCACAACATATTCATTCTATGTACAACAGTGGTTTTTAACCTTTTTTATATCTGATTCCCCACTAATTAATGAGCTATATCTTCATTAACCACAACAGCGCTGTTAAATTCAATAAATTCAGTTGTTACTTCGACGAAAATGTCAAGAGGTCATGAGATACAAAAATTGACGAATTTATATTGATAAAAACACACATTTGTCCTTCTGTCCGACCTTTAGCTTCCCACTTGGCAACTCTTCCATTTGGGGAATTCCCAGTGTGAATTCCCCAAAGGATATGAACCACTGATCTAGCGCATGATATATAGATATAGATAGAGATATGAGATATAGATATATATAGAGATATGAGATATATATAGAGATGACAGCGAGAAATATACACCAACAAAACACAAATATGAATACAACATTGTCAAATTAAACATGTTTTCAGGCATATTTATAAAATATATGGAGAAACAGAACATATACTATGCCAAGCCAGATGTGTTGCTCAGTAAGCACTTCGACATAATCAGTATCATTGCTCGATTGAGGGAATACCCTGAGATAAAATCCCACGAGCTTTGGGCCAGAATTGAGAAGCTACTGGCCCGGACTGCATGCGCCCCTGGCGTTGGCTGGCTGCAGCGAGCGATTGTTGAGTGGTGGCGCCGACGGGCGGCGATCAGTTATCGACCACCGACCAATCAGCGACCGGCGCTGATCGGCAACAACCAATCAGATTGTAGCAAAGCGAATGCCTATAGAGGCGCACACGGATACCGTTAGCTCCAATTCAAGAGGACTTTACTGTGGCGAATTCGGTAAAAGAATGACGGATTGTGGTCAACGGAAAAACTCCACATCGACATGTGTGTGTTAATAAAACCGTTGCATTAACGAGCTACGCCACGCACACCTGCATCAAACCGACACAGACAGACAGACAGACAGACAGACTGAAGGACCGGACGTAGTTAGAGCGAACGTGTAGGAGTCAGGACAGCTGCAATGTCTGAGTGCAGTCAGATCAGACACACACACACACACACACACACACACACACACACACACACACACACACACATCCGCACACGTGATAAATCACAGCTTATGTTTATGATAAAAACTGCGCCTGATAAGCTGCTAGGTTTAGTCAGCTCACAGTCGGGCACTCAGCGCCCGATAAATGCAGCCAATTTGACAGCAGCGATATGTACTGGGACAATCGATTCCATCATTGATGGTGTGGTTGATGGTGTGTCCTTCTGAGTGAGAATCGCACTCAGTTCATGGTTGAATTGTGTCTATATCGACTGACTCACTGTGGTCTTTGTTTCAGGCAATCTGCTGGCGACCGGCTCACATCAACTTGGCAAACCAACAATTCACTAACATCCCTCAAATAATATCAATTTTCTCTATCGACCTCAATTGCTGACACAATTGCTTGAGACATTCACTATCAGAGAACCGACTAGAAGCCACACAATGCGCGCGCTCCATCTTCACCTCGCTTCTCACCTCTTTCTCCTTGGCTGCTAGCTGGTGTTCGACGGCAGAGCGCTGTGAAGCCGCCAGTTCTCCATCATTGAGATCGTCTTCCGCACAAGACAACGACGAAGCATGTTGAGGATGCTGGTTCTGATGCGACGCGGCTAGTTGTTCCTTGAGAACGTGCACCTCTCTCTCGGCCAGTGCTGCTCTCTGCTCACACACACACACACACACACACACACAGACACACACATATATATATATACCTGGCTCACTAATCATGGTGAACCTGAATTAACTCGTACTACGATGCGAACGAGCGTAGAAACAAAAGTAAAGACCACAAGCGTGGAGATTCAGTGTCCAGTCCACAACCTAGGTGATGACATATGTATATAACAAAATATAAAAATATCACTGCCAGTATATTGAATGTTATTTGTACGTATGTTTGTACGTTCTCAGATTCACTGGATTGGTGGCTGAACGTTTGCAACACCACTCAATACGATTAAGACGCGCGGCCAGACCTGGCATGTTCTGGTTATGACACAGTGACATGATAACGCAACAGTGAGCACAACACAGCCTGACATGTGAACACGACAAAACACACAAACACTGGCAACACATCGATTCCGACGTTCTGTTTCTGCACGCATATATATATATATATATATATATATATATATATATATATATATATATATATATATATATATATATATATATATATATATGTGTGTGTGTGTATGTATATATGTGTGTTGTGTGTGTGTGTGTGTGTGTACGAGCAAGGTGTATGTGATATTAGCAAGGCGCCCAACAATGTCCGCATAAAAAATGCACATGCCGTCACACGCAAACGCACCTTGTGTACCTGCTCGTATGCAAATGCACACCGGTGTATGTCTGTGTGTCAAGTGTGCGTGTGTATGTATGGGTTCGGTGACGCATGACTGTGTTGTATGTATCCGTGTTGTGCGTGTGTGTATGTGTATGTGTGTGTGCTGGGGACACACATTCAAATGACACATCGTCCGATAACAATTAATCACCACAACACACACACACACACACACCCACATACATCCACACGACTGGCAATTTATATTTCATTCGAACGATAAGCGTTAAGTGGCCAAACAATGTTAAAACACACAACACACCCTCAATACATGTGTGTGTGTATGTGCGTATGTGTAACGTATGAATAAGTTGTATGTATGTAGCTGTGGTCTCACTATCAATAATGTTTCAACACACACGCACACAAACACATACACGCACTTATACGCATGTGTACAGGGTCATTTATTGTCCAGTTGTTGACTCAGTTTAATAGCGAATACACACACACACACACACACACATACATACATACAGGTCGGTGAAATATGCATGATTAATGCAGGCAAACAGCCAATGTCGTTTGAGGCAGAAACAAGCCGCCCCAAACGTATGCAAACTCCCCCTTCCCCCCACCAACCACACGCCCCCCACCCCAACGTAAAGCGACAACACCCAAACTCGCACGCACAACTCCTACACACGAATGAAGAATTGAAGTGTGTGTGTCTGTATGTGTGTATGTGTGTGTGTGTGTGTGTGTGTGTGTGTGTGTGTGTGTGTGTGTGTGTGTACAAGGCGGTGACGCAGTGGACTGGAGTGGAGTGGTTGAGAAAAAGCCGGCGGCTGCATCTCGCGTTTCATTAGTTTTTGACACGTAAAAAAAGTGTGGCACACACCACCTGCACACCACATGTTCAAACTCACACACACATACACATACACGCATAGAGTAAGGGAATGACGAGAGAGCAGATTATAGAGAGGAATTCCCTGGCTAAAGCATGAATCATAACGAAGTCAAGTATAGCTGTAGAGAAAGAGGATGGCACAATAGCAGACAGTATGCAGAGTACGAGGGCTGGCGATGCTGAAAAAGGCCGTGGAGCGCAGAGGACCGAAAGACCGTGGAGCGCAGAGGTGCCACCATGTGTCAGACTGTACTGTCAAACATTGACATATGCAACCAACAATCAACACAGATCAACATAGAAGAGGACAAATCAAGATTACGATCGTGAATTCTCGCCGATTTCTCCCAAACAGCGTTTGTTTTAATTTGGAAAACAGTTCTAACACAACCACGGTTGATCTTTACGCAATCACAAAAACCGGAAATAGTGTCAAGGGTTTGAGATGAGCAACCTTCCTTTTCAAAATTCTCACCTTCCAGCCCCTCAACAACCTTCCAACGTTCACTCAAAACACAATTATATCATACTTTACCTTAACCAATTTTTCACTCAAAGTGCATAATTCTACCAAACTCCGCTCTATTCCATCTCTCCATTCTAATTTTCTTCGGTTAATCCATTTTTCCACTTTGCCTTCTTGATTTTCAATTTTCCATTTTCAAGTAATTTCAGGTTGCATGCAGCAGTTTGTAGATTTATGTTGACAAATGCACTAATGCATGAACTGCCTCGTGCACTGGCACATGTATTGTGTGTTTATGCGTGTATACATTACGACAATCAGCTACAACACAGGCTGTCTGTGTGCCTATGTGTCTACGTGGCCACAGACGGATGCATTTTGGAACTGAGCGCAGGAAGAGGGCACTGCGGAGCACGTGAGTGATGGCGAGATAAGCAGGGGTAGGGCATGACGAAAAACAAGACGAGATCAACTGCACGTCAGTGGAACAGTGCGCGGCAGAACAGGCACGCCAGGGGAACACCGACAGGGGAACATGTCGCTGCTTCATTACGGCATCAACGTTGGAGGCGCTCGTGGTGGCGCCACCAGCCATCACACACCGGCAGCCAGCAGTGTCGTGGTGGCGCCACCATCGATGCCACCACCGCTCTGATTACTTATAATTATCGGTTTAAAAATCGACGTTGGCCGGTCGCCGACGTCGACTGACGCCGCATCCGGCCGCCCGTCGACGACACACACTCACACACACACAAGGGGAGCAGTGCCGGGGGAGCAGCGAAAAAATCACGCTACCCCAACAGCCGGCTGCCGCTCGCCGGCAAAAAACAGCACGCTGTGTGCTGACGGACGCGACGGCGGCGGCGGCGGCGGCAGTGATGAATATGCATGAGCATTGGTCGTTCGATGATTGGCCGTAATAAACAGATACCCGTGCCGGCAATCGCCGCCGCCACGCCACCAGCGTCGCCACCGTGGCCGCGCCACCGCCGGCCTAATGGAAATATGAAGGCAACCAGCCAACCACTCAGGCATACACCGACACACACACACACCCACACACATGGGAAGAGAGAGAAGCAATCAAACGCGCGTACGCACTCGCAAGGCATTGAGATGCACAGTCTGAGAAAGAGCTAGACAGTGCAGCGAAATGAGACAAGATGCAAAGCTGGAGATGAAGGGAGAATGTGAGGGAATCGAGGGAGATGAGCTTAGCTGGTGAGCGTATCACACAGCACGACCGGCGGGGATATCGTAATTGAACACACGACGTACGTCCAGACTCAACAGCAAATGCCAATCATATCCCAACAGGGCCTGTATAATTGCGTATAATTGTGCGCATGCATGTGCACATTTGTGTGTGTGTATGTCTGCATGATTGTGAGTGTGTGTGTCTGCATGATTGTGAGTGTGTGTGGGTGTGTGTATGTTTCGTTGAAGCTCGAGCGATATTGATAATAATAATAACGATTGAGAAGAAAAAAATCCTAAGGATGAAGATCAGATCAATTTCAAACACCCTGCATGAGAGTACACAGATAGATAGATTCCTAACATATTGGACACACACATACACACACACACACACACACACACACACATACACATACACGAAAAAGTTCCCTTGGACACAAGTGAACACTCGCATACAGAACACAGCAAAAGTCATGTTTGCTACATTTCCCCACTGTGTTCTGAACAGAAACGATACAATAAGTGTGGCCCGCCTCAAACAACAGACAATCTCCCTGAACAGAACAGATATTCCGTAAAAGTAGCATCCAAAAGAGACGGGTCAAAATGAACACAGTGTTGTATGTGCGTGTGTGGGTGTATGTTTGTGAATAAATCACGTGACAGGAGAACAAGAGACAGCCAGGTGGCACGTGTAGCACACAAAACACTCGCGTCAATCGCTACCGCAAAAAAACACACACACACATACAGTCTCTGTCATTCCTGCATCGCTTTCGAACACACACGCGCGGCGCCTGGAATCACTACGGCAGAACAGGTGACACCAGCCGAGATCAAACAGGTGTGAAATTGTACAACACACACATGCACACATACAAACAACGCTTGCCCGTGTGTGCGTGTGGGTTTGTGTGTGTGTGTGCGACAACGCGTCCACTATCGCTGAAGACTGATCATTTGTCAAATTGGTGGCGTCTAGCGTTGGTGGTGGCGCCAGTGACAGCGTCCAATATGACGACAGCCAGTGGTGGCGTGATAGTGGTGGCGGTGGTGTACTGCTGGCAGTCGTGAAGACAGCTCTAAGTGCGGCTCGATGTACAACTCGCACACAAACGCAACAGCCATCACTCACTCACTCACTCACCCACTTGCTTTCTGCCCCCTCTCTCTTACTAACACACCAACACACGACAAGAGCATCAGAATGAAGGCGCAGATGCAAGACCACTGGTGACTGGCAAAGTCCACGCATGCATGTCGGGCCG
>OU696581.1:6623265-6625765 GCA_916048095.2 Sacculina carcini | reverse complement strand
CCCGCAACACGGATGCATATTGGTGGCACAGCATAATACTGGATAACACTGAATAACACTGTAGAAACAGATTGACTGAAGTGTTGCACCGTGAGACCAAGGCACAAATAATCAACAGTAATATCTATTGATGATGACGCTGATGCTTCAACGATTAAATACTAGAAGTGAGACTTAACCTAGACTGCAACTTCTAACATAACGAACACGTTGACAAATTGCCTAGCTTGAGTGTGTGTGTGTGTATGTATGTGTGTGTGTAGACGCGCTGTGTTAGCGTACATGCAGTGTCTGGAAAATTTCAACGCATTCTTAGCCGTTTCTAGCCGTACAGTTCTGTTCACGCACACTCACGAACAAACAAGCACACACACACACACACACCAGTACACACACACAAGCACACGTACACAGATACCCTCAATTGTGAAGATTTATGTAGTGAAACAATGATTAAGAGCGGTCACTAAATGGTGCACCACACACAAACACACGCACACACACGCATACACACACACACACACAAACAGGACAGGCAAACAACGCCTGGAGAGAAGCGTTGGCTGGATACAGATCCTACCAGTAAGACACATTGTGTTAACTGAAAACTCGATATTTCCATTCGGAACATGCAGGCGGAGGAGACTCCCAATAAACTGTGATTGATTTCGGAAATTTGGGTTGGGTGTAATACGAGACAGCGCATTCATTGCCACATTGATTGGACACGATCACAAGATCGAAGCTGAGATTATTAAGAATATTGATTGTGTCACTGTAATAAGCCGCATCGACTTGTTGTAGAAGCAGGTTAAACGCTGAGAAAATTCCTACACCGCCACTATTACTTGCCTGTTATTTACCGTTCTCGAGAACGATCACAAAAATACAACAGGTGAGGAATAGGATAGGAGACTAACAGCCCTAGTACAGACTCGTCGCCTGTGGCTGCTAAGAAAGAGAACACGATGTGACGATGCGATATCAAGAATGAAAAAAGTTTGGGCTGAAAAGCAACGGGCAGGAGCAAATCAAGCACGGAATGGGTCTAAAAACCAGCATGTCACTGCTCTGAACGCATCTGAAAAACATATTATGGCAGCAATAATTGAGAAATCAACAGAGAGGATAGTTGTGGCTGTTTCGATGAGGTCGTTATGAAGAATATGAAAAATGTTAAACGTTAAGAAGAATAGGCAAGAATGGTGTGTTGACATCAGAGATTGTGCCGATTTCAAGTTCGGGTCAATGCCAACAAAAATGCACCGCCAACGCTTGCAATATTCGTCAGAGTTGTACGATTCAATAATGTGCAATCAGACATGCAGCGATTGCAACATTAGCAACGAGGCGTAACATTGGTGCTGCCCGCTATCCAGGACGTCAATTAAACACCGTAGTACAGTCGGTATCAATCCAGAAGACAGGTACACACAAACAAACTTCAGGGTACATGATCAAAATGGTGATACGTGAACAAATCGGGTGACAGTACTGTTCGGATGAGCTTGGATCTGTGCTGAAACCTTGTGCCTTAATAAACTGCTGAAACTTGTGCCTTAAACTGCTGAAAGCATTGCGCACATATCACTACAACACAACATTATTTCAAACACTATCCGTACGATGCATGTGGGACAAACACTCGAAGCTCAGCATACACCGTCGATTATTGAGCAGCTGTGTTGTCGCCTGGAAACTCAGGTAATTATATGCAGAAAAAGCATAACGCGGCTGCGGCAATAAACTACAAGACAGAATAGATTACAAGACGACAGGCCAAAAAACACTGCACGCACTCGACTGACCATCATCCAACCAGCTGCCAATACGTCCACAACTGATAACACGACAGCTGCTACTGTGATATCGCGTCAGTGATGTGGTGTCAGTGGTGTCGCGTCAGTGATGTGGTGTCAGTGGTGTCGTGTCAGTGATGTGGTGTCAGTGATGTGGTGTCAGTGATGTGGTGTCAGTGGTGTCGTGTCAGTGGTGGTGTGTCAGTGGTGTCGTGTCAGTGGTGTGGTGTCAGTGTTGTGGTGTAAGTGGTGTCGTGTCAGTGGTGTCCTGTCAGTGGTGGTGTGTCAGTGGTGTCGTGTCAGTGGTGGTGTGTCAGTGTTGTGGTGTTAGTGGTGTCGTGTCAGTGGTGGTGTGTCAGTTGTGTCGTGTCAGTGGTGGTGTGTCAGTGGTGTCAGTGTTGTGGTGTCAGTGGTGTCGCGTCAGTGATGTGGTGTCAGTGGTGTCGTGTCAGTGATGTGGTGTCAGTGATGTGGTGTCAGTGATGTGGTGTCAGTGGTGTCGTGTCAGTGGTGGTGTGTCAGTGGTGTCGTGTCAGTGGTGTGGTGTCAGTGTTGTGGTGTTAGTGGTGTCGTGTCAGTGATGTGGTGTCAGTGTTGTGGTGTCAGTGTTGTGGTGTTAGTGGTGTCGTGTCAGTGATGTGGTGTCAGTGTTGTGGTGTCAGTGTTGTGGTGTTAGTGGTGTCGTGTCAGTGGTGTCGTGT
>OU696581.1:6568265-6620765 GCA_916048095.2 Sacculina carcini | reverse complement strand
TCTGCACCTTTTATTTAGCCATTCTAAATCAGTTTATTGCATTGAACGTCTCCTACAAAAGCAACGCAGATAATTCGATAATGAATTCGAACAGAGGGGTTCTATGTGACCAAAACACAGCAGTAAAATCACTTGGCTCAGCTAGAATAGCTCGCACGGAAAATTTTAACATTTAAGAGGAAAACAAAATGTATTGAATGATAAATGATTCGGTCGGCCAGTTCATGGTCCCACAATGCCAGATATACTGCTCATAGCACCGATATTGGCCGAGGTCGAGGACTCTGTATAAAACAAGCTTAAAATTTGCCCGACAGGTGGCAGTGTAATCGTCTAGCAGACTTCCTTCAAATATGCATTGTAGCGAATACCAAAAGCTAGCGAGGAGCATAAAATCGTATAGAGAAGACTGCAAGCTATGAAACAGCCATACAACTCAATCTCGACCGCACGCGCAAATACAAAAATACACGATCATAAATGTCACAAATAAATTACAGTAAAAGCGAAGCAACGACGAGACGAGGAAATATACACGCACACGTACATACACATACACATACACACGCATATATACACGCATACACACATAGATACACGGATTGTTGAGGCAGGAACCGGTCATCACGACGCCAATTGAAAGGTGAAATTCGAGAGGACCGGTCAATTGGACAATTGCAAAACTGACGACGGCCGAATATAGATCTGGTGTGCGTCAACAATGCATTGTGTTGACGTGATCAACACACGCCAGAGGCGCGCACAGCAAAGCACAAACTGGAGATAATGCCCTGATAATATATCTGGTCCTTTATCAAACACTCAATTTCATCAACAGATGAACACAACATACAGTTATTAGTTTACATGTTAGCATCCTCCTGGATGGGTTCATGTCTTCCTTCGAGCTCCTTCGTCGTCTAATAGTTGACATTGCTGAATCAGTTTGCCGGTTGTTTGATTGAGCCGCTATTAGATTTATCTGGACAATAGTGGTTGATTTATCGTAGCAACCAATTTGACACTGCATAGTTGAACAACAGTTGATGCATGCTTGATATCGCTACGAATACAACATTTCGGCTAGCAATAAAAGTCGCCACTGGCCCGCCAAGAAGCCAGGCTAACACGCACTATATAACAGACAGCCTAATTTGACATTCAATCAACTGGAGACACATCGATAAATTCAGCTACATAGCCAAGACGACATACACAAACACACACACAAGTGTGTCGGACGTTGTTACGTGTTGCAAGATCGAATCTGCAATATTGAGTTCGACTTGTTTTTACACACTGGAGTAATTACACTCCAGTCTGTCTGCAATCACGTGTATGTCTGTGTGTCTTGTGTACCTGTATGTGTGTGTGTGTGCATGTATGTGTTTGCAATTGCTCAATGCTGGCCACAAATGTACAATTGATATGAGCGAGTGCTGTGCCCGTCTGATGCATGCAAGTACACATGCTACAGCGGTGGTGCTGGATGACAGTTGTAGATGCGACTGTGCACCCACACAGCACAACTGTTAGCCATACAGTGGACTCCAGAGAGCTGCTTCTCTAGCCGTGTGTATGTGTGTGTATGTGTGTGTATGTGTGTATGCTCGGACATGTAATGGATTGAGCGAGGTACTTGAAGCTAGTGGAGGAATTGTTGAATGGTTGAATGTACACCAAGTCGACCCATATGCTTAAGATAATACGACAATATATCTCGCTTTTCTCTTAGCCTTGAGGGTATATTTACTTGAATATTCGTAAATTGTTTCCTCGTAGTGCTCCCCTGTATGTTTCACTGTAATTGCCTGCTGATTATCAGCCAACATACCAAACAAAAATACCACATACCAACATATTAACAAATGTTGTTAACTTAAATGTAATTAACAACAAAAATATCAAATACCACATTCTATACCACATATACCAAGCAAACAATTGAAACCAGCTAGCAAACACCTATAGCATCAGGCGGAATGCTTGGATATGAGGGAAAAGTGCAAGACCATTGTGCAGATTACTGCAAAACTAGACTGATACCGCAAATGTGCAGCTTGCACCTCGTCTGTTCAGCACACCATGCAACCAACAATGCTCCAGCCTCAGTCAATTGCGTACACAATTCTCCATCGAAATAAACTTAATTTTGTACGAGCGAAATTTCTCGTACATTGACGCGGATGTACTCGTCACTATATATGCCACTGCCTGTGTGTGTGTGTGTGTGTGTGTGTGTGTGTGTGTGTGTGTGTGTGTGTGTGTGTGTGTGTGTGTGTGTGTGTGTGTGTGTAATATTGGCACACGCTTCAAATACGACCGGTTTTGAATATGATACGCATAAACGCCACACACACACACACACACACACACACACATACAAATACACACTTGAGGTATGCAGGGAGAACTTTTGAAGCGCAGACTACACACGAATTATAACACGGATGACAAAAAGCGAGCACATCTGTTATTAAGCCACTGACAATGTGTCAATGTGCACACTGGATCAAATTGATGCGCACTTCAACACACACACACGCACACACATACACATGCAGAACAGCATGTGTGAGTGTAAACTGACCACGTCAATAAGTCTGGTGATAAAACTGAAAATTAGCCGTTTGACATACACACACACACACGAACACACACGCACTCACGCATACTCACATAATGTGACCGGTTCTGTACGCAATCAAACTGCAGTGTGTATCTCTGTATGTGTATGTGTATGTTAGCGTGTAGAGATTTGAAATAGTGGAGCAAATAGACAAGAACAAGTGCAACAAACCCCGACCAATAATAGTGTAATATCCGCATTCCGGAACACACACACACACACACACACACACACACACACACACACACACACACTTGTACGCATATACGCACGTATAGCATACCAACATGCGTGTCGCTGTTAATGTGTTTGGAAAATAAGCGTCACAACCGTATGTCACATTATGATGTATATTACACTAATGTGTATACATATTGCAAAAAGGAAAAATGATCAATTATATTCACCCAGTTAGAAAATTATGATAGCCTTTGTTAGATAGCAAAACCGTATCGGAAACTTCCCTGGAAAAATCCACCAATGGAAGAACATACATATATAAGCATAATGAATATAAGATAAATTTGGAAGTGAAAATCACGCGACGCACGTTCAGTGAACAAAA
The DNA here is from genome assembly GCA_916048095.2 of Sacculina carcini. NCBI lineage: Eukaryota > Metazoa > Arthropoda > Thecostraca > Sacculinidae > Sacculina > Sacculina carcini. The sequence continues at coordinate 6,617,571 of OU696581.1, read as the reverse complement.
ACATAATATATTGCATTTGGCTGTGTGCGCTATGATTCATGTAAGTGCCGGATTGCAGTTCTGCTAATTGTCTGAGGAATTCAAAAAAAAAAATAACACAGGCTGAAATAACTTTGAAGAGCCTATGAAATGAAATAGCACCAAATTCGTGAAATGATGGAACAAATAATTTCTAAGCGAAGCCTTTCTAATGTTTAGAAATGTGTCAATCTGAAATGAATCGACGCTCACTTGCTAAATAAAATACAATTAACATGTAATAAAAATGGCACCGTAATAATGTACAATGCAACCATCCACACACACACACACACACACACACACACACACACACACACACACAATGGATACATTACTGGGTACAATCATATTTCACATACAATATCTGATAGAAATAACACAGGCTATAAAAATTGAGCCTTGATACACTACGGTATTCTCATATAATTCATAACAGTATGTAATTATGTAATTGATTACGGTTATAATTATAATTATGGCGAGTAATTACAGGATATTTTGCTCAACAAATCATGCATCTTCATGAAAAAATGACCATGAGTCTGCGGATGAAATTTTATATTACCAGAATGCTAAAAGCAAATTGTCAATGAATCTGGCAAAAATAAACAAAAATAAAATCAATATAAAAATAATATCAATTTTACTAAAACACAACACAGTTTTTCTATTGTAAATATGATATAAACATAAGCATAAAATTTTGATTGAACAGTAAAAACTTCATTTTTTCAAGAAATTTCCTAAAACAAGCATGACAGAGCTGACAATAACCCATGCTTTTTTAAAACGTACTGGAATTCCTTTCAGTATTTCACTAGCAAACAAAAATTCGTATAGTTAATTTATTGCGATTGTCAAACGACACATAAAACTGGAGATTTTCATAGAAACATCAAAAATATAAATAAAAACATGAAAAGCAGTAGTTGTAAACGAAAATTTACAATGCCACACTGGCTAAATAGATCACTAATTTCATAGTGATTACGAAACATCCATTCACACACACAAACACACACGTATATATTGTGAGTCAGTATTAATGTACAGCACCTGTTGCCAAAACTGAGCGATGATCATAGGAAACTCTTCTTTCTTGAACACAGTGTCCATGGTGTTCATAGTGTGCAAGGCCATTGCATCGTGGTGTGCAGCGAAGCAATTCACACACACACACACACTCGCACGTGCAACTGCACCGATGTGTGTGAATGAGTGATGGACAGACACGCTCACACACTCGCGGGTAGTATGAACAAGTCAATTGAACAATAACAACCGGATCGGCAACGACCAACACGGACCGCTGTCGATCAGCGACTGACGCTGGCCAGCCTCATCCGACGGCGGTCAACATGCAGCGCCACCTAGTGGGCACTGGAAGAACTAGCGCGCGTTGAGGGGCCGGACCAATAACGCAATGCGTCGATTTGATTGGAAGCTTGAAAGTATTGGGCAGTGCAGTCGTACGACCGACACACACACACACACATACACACACACTCGCACACACACTCGCACACACAGACAGACAACCACCCACATGCGCGCACGCACGCACAACTCTACTGGTGTGACACTTCGAGAAGCGTGCTATTTCTGTTACAAGTAAATCACAAAGACACACATAACGTCTCTCAGAAAATGTTATTATAAATTGATGATTAATTATCAATAAATACATAATAAAATACCAACAGTAAATTTTAGCGCTGTTCGTATGTGCAGGTGTTTGTAAATATGCACGTGATGAAAATAGAGTATACACACATACAAGCGCACACTTCACGCAATCCGAAACTCCACTATACATGTAAAACATCAAATACAAAATAATTACAACAAAAACAATGAGAAGAAAATCATGAAGTAATATTATACGAGTATACAAGCAACATGATACAATTAAATCGTTTATGATTGGTCAATAATAAAAGTATGCTACTAAAATACGTAATGCATTGCAGCAGTATTGGCTAATTGGCATGATTAGCCATCGTTACCAATCGAGCTGGTGCTAAAATACATGCTAAATAAAAAATTAAGATCATTCTATGAAAAAATAGGCGTTTAAGATCATAACTGCACAATTAGATCGTTCACACATACTTAATTGAGTAAGATATAATTAGGCCACACACGAGTGGAAATTCAGAAAAATAAAACATAAACAAAGCAACATTGAAAATGTGACCGAAAAAACAAGTTATCAATTGAGAGCACGATCGCTCAATCTAATGCTTTCAGCTGACGTTTAAGCTGGCAGGTTTAACATGCTTAATAGCTGAACATTTGACGATGCATAAGCTTTGGAGAAATATATTCTCCATAACAAGCCGGTGTTGATGGCAACGCAAATATGACTCGCTTGCATATTTGACGACAAATGGGAAGACATTTTATACAATAATTTCGCTCCGAAGCGACTGGAAAAATTAACTAGCTAATATTAAATATATTGGCATACTGAAATTCATGCAATTATTATTTAAATGCTAAATAATTCGGACTTTAATTTGATACTCTCTAATTGTATAATATATTACAAATGTATTTAATAGCGAAAAACAAACGTCAACAAACGTGAACAAACGTGAACAAACGTCAACATGATACATAATTTATATCGTCACCGTTCGTTTGCCTATTCTCCGCGTAGATATATCTTGAATTCTCATTTAATTTGACACTGATAATTACGCATTTAAATAAGTAGTGGAAAGGCTGATGTTCGCGTGAATTTGCATGGGCAAAACCTCACACGGCCCGGCTGACACACCGCAGGTCCGGCCTCCACACACGGGTTATCGCAGTCACGGCCAGCACAGAAACTGCACGGCTCCGCGCACACGAAACCCGCCCTGCAGCAACTGGGCTATCACTTATAAAAACGAGGCCAACCGTTTCACCTCACCAAGGAATCGAACCCTGGACCTCTCGTGCACAGAGCGTGCGTCTTAGCCACTCGGCTACGAGGCGGACATTTGATCATTTGCTCCTATTACCAACTGTCTAACTACTTGGGCTTCTCCTTAATATCATCTGCTCCTGTCAATTTGTCCCTTCTTATATACATGTTGTTGTAATATTCTTTGTCTGTGTCGTTTCCAAGTTAAATTTAGTATTTACCGGTAGTGTTTGCTATTGTTAGTGTATATTGTACATTATTTTCAAGTTTTTTCTGATTATGGTCTAATTTTCAGGCTTTTTTATTTCAGTTATTCCTCTTTCCTTCACTTAAATCTTGTTTTTGTTTTCTTAAATTGTATTGTGAATGTGGTTTTGTGGTTTCTGCTCCTCTTGTTGCATCTTGCTCTCGTAGTTGATTCTGCATACTTGTCTGCAGGTTCTGTTTGTATGCGGCCATTTCCTGATCTGTTCTCATATATGTGCTAGTATGTGGCGCTTGTGCCACTATGAGCGCTATCTAAATAAATTTATTGTAATAATACACAAAAATCAGGCTTTCTCAGCGGGGAAAGCAGGGGTTCTCAGCCCGCTCCTCCTGGTTCCTAAGTGATGTCAGGATTCCTGTGAAAAATCAATGATATATTTTGTACATAAACTTTATATTTTTCCTGGAGAAACTTCTTGCTGAATTCTCTAAAACAGTGTCCGAAGATATTTATCTCAATCTATATCCCAAATGCAGGGAAAGTCGCGAAACACTCGAGTACCGAGTACACGTACTTGATTATGACGAACGAGGCAAGGAATTTTGTCATATATCTATCACGATTCTAGGAGCGAGAGAGCTTGCTATTGATTTGAAAATGGTGCGAATATCGAAAAAGGTAAAGAACCACTGCAATTAGCACAAAATTCCAAAATCACTCAAAAAAGGTCTTTCAGTAAAATCTTATATAAAAATGTTGATCAAACATAAAAACAGCACATAAAAATATCTGATAAAAGAAAGCTTCTAAAATAAGTTTATATTCCAACATAATCTATTCCGGAAAAGTTAAAAATAAAATTATGTTTACCAAACTACAGAACTCAGAGTAGAACCAAACAATACCCAACACAAGATTTGATCGAGAAAAATAAACAAAACACTTGATTTGATAATAAAAACTGAATCACATGAAGAGCAGAGTCAAAATGACCAGCATACAGCATGAAGGCAGATGTTCAATGACATACTGTGCCGCAGCGCACGCAAGTACTCCGGTACAGACGACGTGGCAGTGTGTGACGTCACGCTGCCACACCGCTGCCCAACCTTTTCCTCTCATTCACCACTTCTAAATGAGCCAGCTCTTCAGTCTACATAGCAACACTGAAAAAGCCAATACATTCAGTTGTTCCGCCAAACTAAATGTTAACAAGTCACTGGAAACAAAAATACCCGAATTAGGATTGATAAAAACACACATTTGTTCTTCTGTCCAAAAATCGGCAACTCTGCAATTAACAGCCCTCTCATTTTCCACCGGTAAAGAATTCCCCATGGATTGCATACCATTGCGCTACAACGAATCAACATATAACATTGCAATGGTTTCCAAACCACTACACACAATAACCTCGTTTCAATAGAAAACAAATTAAGTGCTGCAGACTTCAGCATGGGCGCAATACAGCATCATGCCACAATAAACATCAATGTTTAATAAATTTACGGTTAAGCATATTGTTCAATTGAGTGAGGTGGTGCAGTCGTGCAGGTACCAGCTCAATGTGTATAAACACGAGTTCGGTTCCAGGAGAGGGTGATAATAATACGGCGCCATTAAGCCAGACAAATCACCCATGTCTATTCATCAATCGTAAACAATGACACACGTATGATAAATGAGGAAGAAAACACCGAAATGATAGCTCTGGTCGCCAAACGTTTCGGGTAGATAATTGTTCATATCATTAACGGTTATATATTTGAATCACTTGATATCTGAGCGTCACTGAAGCAGGACCAAGCAGAAACGTTTGGCCAACAAGCAGCCAGCCAGCCTGCCATCCAATCAATTGGCAGAACGTAATTACTACAAGACACTGCCAAAGAGAGCGAGAGGAAAAGAGCGAAGATGCGGTTTTAATCAGCGCCGACAATACAAGTTGAATTGTCCAATGATATGTGGGCGAGCGTGCGTGTAGAAATCTGCGGTTCACAGTAATTTCACGTCTGTCTGACAGCTTTCCGAACACACACACACACACACACACACACACAATGCGTATGTATGCTCGTGTGTGTGTGTATGCTGACGTCTTCAGGCCTGACACTGGCTCTGACATCTCATCAAATCGAAATAAAGGGCTTTGTTCTAGTGCAGTTTAATCGCATATTTGGTGCGGAAGATTTGGTCGGACGAATTCTTTCCGACAGCTCGCACACACACACACACACACACACACACACACACACACACACACACACACACACACACACAAACAGCAGACCAGAGATGATTGAGAAACAGCGACCAACGGGCAGATGCATACACGCTTGGTGAAGGAAGTACAGAAAATAGGGGAGAGAATGGGAGACAAAACACAAGTGCGTCTCGTATTCAGTTGTTGACGGAATCCGACGGCGTTAATTAAAATACGAACGGCCATCATACACATAGACACACACACACACACACTAGCACTCACTGACACACGCACATAGCGGGCAGGAGAGAAATAAAGGGGCAAACATGCAGCGACCAAGAACGAGAAGAAGATAGAGAGAGAGGGAGAGAGAAAAAGATCAAAGAAACACGATCAAAGTAGTGAATGAACGAGCAATCGCGCCGATAGGTAGCCATGCTTCATTATTTAAGCGCTCCTGTGCTGAATGCCCGAGGATATTGAAGGTTGGCCGAGTGAAAACTACCCTGTCCTACACAATACCAGAAGCGTAGCACCACGAGAAACAGCTAAATGTATGTTCAATTATATTCCAGCTGAACAACACAACACGCAGTGTTGACTTCCATCAGTCCCAATTGAAATACAGTCGGCCCTCCAAATTGCGGACTCGAAGGGACCGAGAAAAAAATTCCGCTATTTGGAGGTATCCGCTGTAGCAATGTTACTAAACCTTTTTTACTCTGAATCGTCCATTATTCACATAAGATTCCTCTAATATTTATCAGTTTGCATGCTTCTCAAGTGATTCTACCCACATTTTACATTACCCCAAACAATTATTCAGCTGTGCGGCATTCTCCTCTGCACGTGATGATTTTGGCATGCTGCAGTTTGCAGGAGAGACCATCTTCTTTAATTTTCAATACATCGTTAGTCTCCAATACAGTAGTTATCGGAATTGTCAGTGTTACATGATAGTATAACTTCCTGTATGATTCCTGTACGAGCCCCCCCACTGAGTTCCTAGACGGCCGCCTAGTTTGCTTATATCTAACAATATACCTGTGCATATGTCCATAGTCGGCCCTAATATGTCACTCGTTTCTACCAATCAGCTTGTAACAGTCAACTGTTGTCAGTCGATAAGCCGGAGTTTATATATTGCATACATTTTCTATTCAGGAATCACACAGAAATCTGGTATCCGCTATTAGGTGTACTATATGAGTGGGGACCAATAAAACATTCCGCTATTTGGAAGTTTCCGCTATTCGGAGGTTTAAATTCCGCTATTTGGAGGTTTAAATTCCGCTATTTGGAGGTGTAATTAACACGTATTTGATAGGCTATTGCACGAGACCGAGGAAGTAATCCGCTATTTGGAGGTTCGCTATTTGGAGGGTCCAATGCGCATACAACCTATGAAGTCAAAATTCTAGACCAAAACTCGGATTGAAAAAATTGAGTGAGTCACATCTGGCCTTCATTATAGAAATATTGTCCGCCTCTGGTTTAGAAAGGAGGACGAGAGAAAAGGGCCAGATTTCATGATGGATCACACACGATATCGACAAACAAAGACATATACACAAACAGAACCCTGGCAATGTGCCTCCTTCATACTGACAAAGAAGTATATAGAAAAACAACAAAATAAAAATAAAATCAATGCGTATGGATAGAAAGAATATATAATGTATGTGTGTAGGTGTGTAAAACAACGGATAGCGTATGGTGGTGTAGGTCGTGCCTATGTGTGTATGTGTGTTGTATGTCGGTTCAATTTCATCAAAGAAAACACACCCACATACACACATACCACAATTACGATACGACACGACGTGGTAGACTGATACATCCAGCGATAAAAACCGATGCCGGCAGGAGAAGATTAAACTACGACGCTGCTCGATTTCTGTACGGAATATTCTAGCAAATTATGAAGTAAACGTGGTCTCGTCTTATATAATACTTTCTTATATAATACTATATTATAAATTGCGCGTTATACTTTTTCAGAATTGTTCGTTTATGAAGATTGTTTTTCTGTTGTCTCGTGTGTCAATTGATTGTTTACGAACATATGGGTGTGTGTGCTGTGTGTTTATGTGTGTGTGTGTGTGTGTGTGTGTGTGTGTGTGTGTGTGTGTGTGTGTGTGTGTGTGTGTGTGTGTGTGTGTGTGTGTGTGTGTGTGTGTGTGTGTGTGTGTGTGTGTGAATGAAATTGTACTGAAAAGCCAATTGTGGAGTGCAATAAAGGCTTACATTACATGACATACACAGCTACATACACATGTGAGCTAGTTAGGTGCGACTGAAAAAGTGTCCGCCACCACTATCATGCCGCCACTGACACGACACCACTGACACACCACCACAGACACGCCGCCACTGACACGACACCACTGACACGACACCACTGACACGCCATCACTATCATGCCACCACTGACACGACACCACTGACACACCACCACTGACACGCCACCACTGACACGACACCACTGACACGCCACCACTGACACGCCACCACTATCATGCCACCACTGACACGCCGCCACTGACACGCCACCACTGACACGATACCACTGACACGCCACCACTGACACGCCACCACTACCATGCCACCACTGACACGCCACCACTGACACGCCACCACTGACACGACACCACTGACACTACACCACTGACACGACACCACTGACACACCACCACTGACACGACACCACTGACACTACACCACTGACACGACACCACTGACACACCACCATTGACTCGACACCACTGATACACCACCACTGACACACCACCACTGCCACGACACCACTGACACGACACCACTGACACGCCACCACTGACACGACACCACTGACACGACACCACTGACACACCACCACTGACACACCACCACTGACTCGACACCACTGACACGACACCACTGACACGCCACCACTGACACTACACCACTGACATGACACCACTGACACGCCACCACTGAAACGCCACCACTGACACTCCACCACTGACACACCATCACTGACACTACACCACTGACACGACACCACTGACACACCACCACTGAAACACCACTACTGACACGACACCACAGACACGACATCACTGGCACTAAACCACTGACACGACACCACTGACACGACACCAATAACACTACACCATTGACACTACACCACTGACACAACACCACTGACACGACACCACTGACACGCCACCACTGACACGATATCACTGACACGACACCACTGACACACCAACACTGACACGACACTACTGACACTACACCACTGACACGACACCACTGACACGACACCACTGACACGACACCACTGACACACCACCACTGACACGACACCACTGACACGACATCACTGACACGCCACCACTGACACGCCATCACTGACACGACACCACTGACACGCCACCACTGACACGACATCACTGAAACGCCACCACTGACACGCCACCACTGACACACCACCACTGACACGACACCACTGACACGACATCACTGACACGCCACCACTGACACACCACCACTGACACGACATCACTGACACGACATCACTGACACGCCACCACTGACACGACACCACTGACACGACACCACTGACACTACACCACTGACACGACACCACTGACACGCCACCACTGACACACCACCACTGACACGACATCACTGACACGACATCACTGACACGACACCACTGACACGACACCACTGACACGACACCACTGACACACCACCACTGACACGACATCACTGACACGACATCACTGACACGACGCCGGCAGTACGATGGTTAAAAAGCGGCTCGGTTGATTGTGTCGAACACAATGAACTCGCGCACACACACACACACACGTTTGTGTGTGTGTGTGTGTGCGTGTGTGTGTGTGTGTGTGTGTGACTGAGGCGGGGGGTGTGTTTGGGAATAGCCGCGGAGAGGATGATGGGGAGGGGCAGGCCCGTCTGCCGCCATCACCGTCATCAACCATCACCATCGCAACCATCACCAACACACACACGCGCGTGAGTATGGATTGGAACGTTTTTGCAACGGATGTCGGTTGGAGACCACTGACGCCGCTGCCGGCCGACAAAAAGCGCGGTTTGTGTGCGCGCGCGTGTGTCAATCACAGCACGCGCGTGAGAACACGTTGTGAGTGACGGCGCCACCACTGGCCGCGCCACCACTGGCCGCGCCACCAGCAGTTGCTGCTTGCTAATCGCCAGAAAAAGCGGTACAGCGCATTGCAAAACGTGACGAACGAGCACGCCACGACCGACCGACACACACACACACACACACAAACACACACAAACACACACACACACACACACAAACATCGCGCTCATGTACAGGCAGGCAAAGAACGATCGTCCATAAGAAGGATAGGAGATATTTAGCATAACAAATGTAGGAATTTAATTTCGGTAGGAAATATGTTATAAAAATTTACACATAATTGAAGTAATGAAAATAGCTTACAAAAAACTCCATGACGTATAAGAGCTGTACAATGCAGTCTTGACTACATTTTCAAGTGGAGAAATGAAACAGTGAAATAGCATGTAGTCAGTAACAGTGTTATGTGAGCGAATAACAGTTCCATTTTCTTATTGTTCGTGCCAAGTTTCTCATTGACGAGAAGACAACACATTCAGTTGTGAGATCGTTTTGTCTGGCGGCTTCATGTACCTTGTTTTCATCCAACACCTCGCTTCATCACTGTCAACCACTGTCATATCAAGCATGTCGGTTGATTTTTGTTCTTCTCAAGATAAATTGCCGATATAATACGCTGTATTAGGCAGAGACCACTCACATAAGCTATCGCACAATTGCCCACGACAATTAGCAAGTGCATTGACACAAAATAACGCAACTGAGCGAAAATAATTAACAAAACTAATTCAAATGAAACAAAGTCAATCAAACCTGCGGCCCACTTGTATTGTTTCTAATGGAAACAACTGTCACTAACTAGCTTTCACTAGCGCTCTCACAAACGCTTGATTATAAATAGATTCACGTGCTCGACGTCGCCATCTCGCATGGCAAATATGCGCCGTGATTAGCGCATTTGATCCGGGAGATGCAGCAATCACATTCGTCACGCATTTTTCATAAGACAGAGCACAATTTTCGTCCAGCAGAGCATCCGCCTATGTTGCACGGAGTCGGTGTGCATTCGTATTGAACGCAGTGCATTGGCCGTGCAGTACACACACCATACTGATCAATATGCCAACACACATACACACAGTGTCTATGTGCATGTGTGTGCGTGTGTGTGTGTAGAGGCGGGGCATACGCCCACAATCGACACAGCCAATACAAACAGTCGATTGGCGCCGATGACAGCGCACGCACACGTGTTTGTATGCGCGTCTGCACCACCCCACCTGCCCACCCTCCCATCCCTCCCACTGGAGGTCGATACGCACAACTCTCACACAGTTGGACGACGCGGCGGCGAGATACACTTGCACACACACTCACACGCGGGTAGAGAGAGAGAGAGCTCGCGCCAGAGAGGCGGTCGGGTGGGATGGGAGGGAGGGGAGGTGGGGGCGTTGGTTCGACGCGCCATTTCCAATCAGCTGATCGGCAGTAGCGGCGTGGCGAGCCATCTTCCAATCACCGACCGTCGCACCGATCATGCCCGGCCCACTGTGTGCCACGTGCCATGCCACGACAAGTGCGTGTGCACCGTCCGATCACCTCGCCCGATGCAAGCAGACTCAACGATGAATGCAGAGAACAGAGCTGGAGGCGGCGAATTTGCACGACACAGCAGAGAAAAATAGCCAGGGCAAGATAAAGCGAAACTGATGAGAACGAAATGATTGGTCACAACAACGCAGTAAGATTCAACTATGAGAAATAATATTTGGAACCAAATTTCAGTCACGATCGATGGAAGCAAGTGCATTGTAACGCTGGCCAGTAAGATCGCTCTATTGTTTCCGAAAACAAAATGAATGAACGCCTTATAAAAAAATAGCAAAACAAACAACAAATAGTCGCATGGACACCGAGAAAAAACACCGATTAAAAACATGAAATATAAAAACCCCTAGTAATGGCAAGTGAGAAACCCCAGTAAAAACTCAGTCAAGCAATAAAAAGCAGTACAACAAGAACAAACAGATACCGCGAAACATGCAAATTCGATCACATATTTGCCTGGGGAAATATGTGCATTTGCTTAATATATATAAGAATGTGATTTCACTTGTTAAATATATTAATATGTGCTTTTGTTTAAGCAATGCACGGAAATCAGATGTTCACCCTGAATATTTTCGGTAAAGACGGCAACAAACATGTCCAGCACTGAAAGCCGTGCAATCTGCAATCTGATCGAGCAAACCGACCATACAAACCGACCATACACGCGCACTGCAGAACACGCCTGCAGAACACGGCAATGTGTGATCATGAACGCTAATTGAAACAATAATTCAGTGCTAGAATAGAGCTTGTCCTGGATTATATTATCTGTCTATCAACAATACCACAACTCGCACGTACACGCACAAATTTTATTCCAAAAAACAATTTCCTCTGCCTATGATAACACATCGTCACATGTGCTCAGACGGGAAGATACACGTCGAACAGACCACGCGCGCTCAGATCTCATCCGACCAGAAATCCCGCCTTCATCGCGATCAGTGGCGGCGCCAGGATTTTTCCGGTCAGGGCTGAGGGGTTAGCTAAGGAAATATACGCAGGGGCTTGGCGAAATATGAAGAACTACACTCGAAATGTCCACGGTCTGGATTTGTTTGGGGTGGGGGACTCAGGGAGGACTTGACACATTTTTGGAGGAGTTTCAGCCCCTGAATGCCCCCCTTGTCACCGCCAGTGACCACAATACCGTACCATGTAGAACTACACGATCATGCACACTCACACGCACATACAAACATATAAGCTCACAGATAAATGTTAACTAAACACAACTATGTAATAAACACAACTATATTGTACAATTATTTCTGTTTGTAGCAGAAAATGGAATTTATCGTCCGTAATTCTTCGTTTGCTGTTCAAACCAAATGCTGCCGAAATGTGCATTGGAGTATGTATGTCTGTCTGTGTGTGTGTGTGTGTGTGTGTGTGTGTGTGTGTGTGTGTGTGTGTGTGTGTGTGTGTGTGTGTGTGTGTGTGTGTGTGTGTGTGTGTATGTGTGTGCATGTGTGTGTATGTGTGTGTGTGCTTGCAGTATGTAGTTGGCGGTGATATCAGTGTGAGTGAGAGCTCTGTTTACATTCAACTGTGTCGGATCAATAGCAAACAAACACACACACACATACACATACACACACACACTGTTTGTTCATCTATCTGTCTGAGAACGACGATGCGTGTATGTGTGTCTCAGTGTGATTGTGTGTGCGTGCGCATGTGCGTGCATTTTGTGCTAAGAGCGCTGCAGTCAAGATATCGACACACAGACACACAAGCACACACTGCCAGTTGGGAGGCAAGCGCGCAATAACACATACAATAAACAATACACCGCATAAACAGCAAATATCGAAAAAAAAACACACACACATACCGTATCTCCTCGCCATTAAGCCCATATAACCCAAATATATATTCCATATTTTCCATGGTGGTTCCAGATATTTCAGGATGAAAGAATTCAGTCTGCCAAACTTATATTTATCCAAAAAAACAAGCCCCATTATAGTATGAATTATATCGATGTTAATTAAGTACAAACATGTGCAATAGTTCAATGAAAAACGTAAAATAAACGGTAAATTATAGGAAAACACACTTCGTCAAGGAAAAGACATAAGAAAGAACTTTTTAAACTTATAGTATCTATGAAACAAAGAGAACATTTGAAAAATACTACCGGAGAAAAAACCTAGGCCTGACAAATGAAGGGTACGTGTACTTCATAGAACGTATACTTACACATACGGTAGACGGGATAGAATTGAGAACAACAGAAGCAAGTCATCGTGAGGCTGTGTGAACACAGCAGGTATACTGAACACCAGTCATATGTTGAATTTGCTGCACTGTACGTATATGCAACCAAGACACCAGTGTACTTCAATTGCCACACACACACACACACACACACACACACACACACACACACACACACACATAGTAAGAAAGAGAGTGTGTGTGTGAATGAGGACAAGGGAAATAGGAGTTCATTAACAAAGACGGCAATCGACTAAATTGGCCAGCCATTTGACGACGTCAAGATCCCAAGCACAAACACACACACACACACACACACACACACACACAAACACACACACATCATAAATACACGACGAACGCCTAAATTGGCAAACTTCCGTATTTGAACAATCGAAGCTGCCCTATCACATACACACACTCACACACATACTAACACTCACGCACATATTCATACACACACACACACATACTCACACATACACACGCACTCACACACACGTGTAAATATGGATGAAAAACAGTATATGTGTGTGTGTGTGTGCTATCATAGCGCACATACATTATGTGGGCGCACATACACCGCAGTTTGATATGAGGATATGCAATGTGAATGTGGTCATAAATACACATGCATATAAGTAAACTTATGCATATGAGCACATGTGACTGTATGTGCCTGTGTGTGTGTACGTGCCTGTGTGCCTGTGTGCCTGTGTGTGTGTACGTGCCTGTGTGCCTGTGTGTGTGTGTGTGATGACGTATACATAATTAGTTGATTCAGGTATGGAGCGGGGGTGTTTTATCAGCATCAAACACACATGCATGCATACACATACTAAGTATACCAAGACAACGTATATGTGAGTGTGCGTGTGCGTGTGTGTGTGTGTGTGCAGGACACCTAAGCAATGAGTGAACAGTGCGCACTTACGTGAAACACATTGACTGCCCCGGCTGTGCGTATGTGTGTGTGTGTGCATAATGAGACCAAATTACAAGTACACACACACACACGCATACATACATATATATATACATTCCCATATACACACAAGCACACAAACATCCCGAAAAGCACTGTGATAGTTATGCGACACCACTTAATCGTAAAAAACCATGACACATACAAGCAAACAAGTACACACAGAGATACATACACACGCCCACACACACACATACACATAGATACATACAGACAGACACACTAAAAGAAAGCACGCACAATGGCTGTTTGTTCCACGGTGACGAAATATAATGACAGCAAAAACATGTCCGTATGTATGTGCATGCATGCGCGCATGTGTATGTGTGTGTATGCGTGCGTGTGTGTGTATGATATTCATCTTGGAGCTCGTTAAACAACGGAACTGGGCTCGGCTAATCTCACCAAACACTATTGCCAACAAAACAGCACACACACGCGCACATGCTAAGACACACACACATACACACACACGCATTTGAATTGTATCATTTGTATAGTCACTGACGAAGGTCTCAAGACCGAAACGTTTGACTAAAGTGACAGTCATTTGTGTTTTCTTCTCTCTCTTCATATATGTCGAGAACTTCAAATATATATATATGATATAAGATGAAGTTGAACTTCTTCAGACACAATATTTATTTTTTTACCACAACGTTTCGCCTTACGGCTTTATCAACCAGTGATAACATATTGTCTATCATGTATATATATATATATATATATATATATATATATATATATATATATCACATGTGTTTTGGGCACAATGTATATTTGAATACGAGTGTGTACACCCATACGCACACACGCACAATCAGGTTGCAGTAGAGGTAAGACGGGTTGAATCAACTTGAGCCACAGAACGAATGCATGCTCACACGACTGCACTTGTATGCACATGTCTATCAGTGTATGATTGGCACGGCATCTCAATGAGGCGCCAAACGAGACGTGAACACATCAACTCTCCCATGAGGCCACGTGCTCGCACCCATCCCCTCATCATCATCATCATCCCCTTTGCAATCAAGCTGCAACATTGCATGCAACACTAGCAAGCGCCGCTCAGTCGTTCTGAATGCACTCAGTATGCCTGTCTGCCTCTCATCTTGTTTGCTCCTGTGCATATGCTCGTGTATATGTGTGTGTGTGTGTGTGTGTGTGTGTGTGTGTGTGTGTGTGTGTGTGTGTGTTGACATACATACAATAAGATCAAGCCGGCTTGTTGCCTAATCTACTGCAACATTTGCAGTGTGCGATGTGTTGCATGCGTTCCATTGACTTGGCCCTATGAAGTCGTCTTTGGGAGTCATTAACACCATACACACACACACACACACACACACACACACACACACACACACACACACAATTCAAGCTTTGCAACGACTACGTGATTATTGCACGCGTTGTAATTGACTCAGCATCCGATTGAAATGGGCCCCTTGGTCCGATAGCATGGCGCCCCACATCAACAGAAACCAACAGATGGAGCCCCCAAACTCATTCAGAACAGCTACCCTCGACCAGGACAAAGTTGCAGCGAGACAAGGCATAACAGCGAGAGAAGAATGTAGAATGTACAGGCAATATCAACTTCTGAAATCACTGCAGATAAGCAGACAGCCTTGTCAATTCTAGATCATATGAACAAAAATATGTTGCATGAGATGGATACAAACAGGGAGAAACCATATGTCCTGCATATGAAAGGGAAATACAGATAAAACATTTACCTAGCATGCGGAAGAAAGAGAGAATAATGAGAGAGATGGATACTCTAAGACAAATATTTTGCCTCTGATAGGACACAGATTGTGGCTCAAACACCGACAAGCTAGTTGTCAGGGAACATGAGCATCAAGCATGGGATGAGAGCTGCGGATCGTCATCTCGCGACACGTCACACACACACACACACACACACACACACACGATCACGGTGAAAGTGGTGGTGGGTGTGCGTGCAACACACGTGCACCGGCAATCAATTAGGCCACGCAGCGACCAGGTGGTCATTCAACTGGCGGTACAGTTAGAGACGCGGCCGAGACGAGCATAACGCACACGCCGAGCGCCGCCAAGAAAACAAGCAGCACGCGTCGAGAGCAGATGGATAGTGGCGGAGTGGGGACGACCGGCCGACCGACCCGACTGATTAACACGAAACGAAAGGTGCATCATTATGGCCGTGATTTGTGGACAGAAGCAGGCCCGTTCGATTATATGCATGCCAGTTTAGACGCGCGTGTGTGTGTGAGCGTGTGAGTGAGTGAGTGTGTGTGTGTGAGCGAGTGTGTGAGTGAGTGCGTTGCAGCGTGATGCAAGCGCTTCAAAGCAACTGCATCACTACTGGCATGTGTGCCGCGTCGATGAGAATGAGAATAGAGGAAAACAGGAAGACAGAGAGAGAGAGAGAAAAAGAGAGATGTGAGCTGGGGAAAATGCGATAACTTGGGCTGATTTAACGCCGGATTAATTACCACCAATGGCAATACAGGCTCATCAAACCAGACAGACAAGCACATGGAAAAACGCGGACGCCAGAGTGAGGAGTGCGAAAGAGAGTGTGTGTGTGTGTGTGTGGTTCAGGGTGTAATTATTCAGTGAGATGAGCATGGTTACTGATGGACGCCTGGCCACTACGAGATGACCACTACGAGAGTCGAGCATCTAAGCTGGCCCGCTAATTGAACTGACTGGCGTCAACATAAAACACACACACACACACACGCACACACACACATACACGCTGGAATGTTGACACATTAGCTCATGACACGTGTGAGCTGATGCACGCAATAGTGTTCACACGAGCATACATGCATACAGACACGCATACAAGCACGCCAGCTTACACATAGAGGACACTGGTGTAAATGGCAAAATCGCAAACATCTTCCGCAAAATAGTAACCTCGCACATGTACTGTCAGGCGGCGATCTAGCTGAGGCGTATTAAACAACTGGTGAAACCACACCGACACATGCTTGAACGCAGCCTATTTCTTGCTATACTCGATATTCCACAGAATATATGGCCGAAATAGAAACATAACCAGGTCACGACAAACAGATCATATAACCCGGTCGGTGATTGAGAACAGCGCACAAACTGTTGACAAGTTGACATCCTCAGCTCATCATGAGAATATATATGAAGGTAAATAAATAAGACTCCCTGAGGAGACAAATGGGATGGGAAATGATATACGCACGATAGTTCGAGCACTGAACTAGGGTTCTCGGGAATATAAATAGACAAATATTAGAGGAAGAGTTGTGAATATCATGTTAGATTGGAATCAGCAAATGTTCGTGCATAAGTTAGCGTGCGTGTGTGTTATTGTGCTATTTTGACACAAGACTGTGTCAGAAATAGAATTGTGTGTGTGTGTGTGTGTGTGTGTGTGTGTATGTGTGTGTGTGGCTGTATTAACAACAGCACATAACTATATGCGTATCGATTCCGCGACAACATAATGGCATCATAAAATTTATATATGACAACACTGTGACGAAACACGTGCCCGCACACACAAACACACACACACACACACACACACACAAACTGGCAGATTGTGTGTTATGTCGATATTCTATACATGTATAAAGCACATACCTCATTGCACCTCTCCAGATCCACTGTCAACATGTCCAATTCGTCAGTTCTGTGACACACACACATACACACACACACACACATATAAACATACATATTTTATGGATATGACACAGCGATAATGATAACGATATAATATGATACTAACGATAACGATAATAACGATACCAGAGAGAACTAAGAGCAATCAACAAACACAGACACGTGCTAGATGATATGTCATATTATACGGTGAAATTGTGTCAGTTTCACTCATACAACAACAACAACAACAGCAACAACGTGTATTTGCTATAGCGCCGGTAAAACACAAGCGCGACAAAACGGAAAACATCAATTGAGATAAAACGACAATTGTAAAGAATATGGGAGAAATGAGCAAGTAAAAGAAAGAGAAGTCACAAAACAACCAAAATTGGTAAATCGCAAGCACAAGCACAAAGGGCACTGTTCCAAAAAATCAAGTGGTATGTTCGAACAATAAAATCGACAGAGAATTATTACAGAGAACATTCACAATAGAATAAATAAAGCAGCAAGGAAGGAAAGGAAGCAGTAACTGTGCTCAAGACAGGGAAAAATAAGACAACGAGGAGAAATGAAACAATCATGAAACGGAGAAATAGTTCAAACAATATCACAGAGAGGCGAAAGGAGAGAGAGAGTGAGAGACGGGATCAAATGAAATGTCAAAAAGGTACAGGCGAAGCCGATGGCGGAATGACCGAAATGAAGAGGCGCGGGTGATATGAGAGGGAAGAGAATTATACAAGCGAGGGGCGTAAAAGAG
Organism: Sacculina carcini; assembly: GCA_916048095.2. NCBI lineage: Eukaryota > Metazoa > Arthropoda > Thecostraca > Sacculinidae > Sacculina > Sacculina carcini. Next base: position 6,598,863 of record OU696581.1, on the reverse strand, counting down.
GAACGATTTAGAGGACCAGGAAGATCCATTAGATGCACGAGGACAAGCGAGAGGAAGAGGGCGACGAGAGGAGTGTGAGTCAGTGGGAGACAAAAGATTAGCAAGATAAGAAGGTTGGTGAGGATCATGCAGAAGCTTGTAAATGAGACAGCAAAGGCGAAAATGAATTCGTGGGATGATAGGAAGCCAGTGGAGTTGAAAAAGTAGGTGAGACGTGTGGCGAGAAAAGGTAGGATGAAAGACAAATCGACAAGATTGGTTGATCACACGCTGAAGGATTAAGAGATGAGAACGAGGAGCACTAAAGTAAAGCGAGTTGCAGTAGTCTAACCTGGGGAAAATGAGAGTATGAACAAGAGTGATGGCGGAATTTTTATCAAGATAGGGACGTATAGGGTAGAGAGAGCGCAGAATAAGACGACAAGTGCGGGCGACAGAAACGATATTGTCAAAGCAGGAGAGCGAAGAGACAAAGATAGAGCCGAGATTGCGAACAGCAGTTGAGATAGGAAATGGGAGAAGAGGAGGTGAAATACGAGGTGGATGGAGGACGATGAACTCAGACTCAGACATACACCACTGTAATGGAGCATGGTGCATTTTTATTTCATGTTCAATTCGCCAATAGATTCGTGGCACCCCTAAATGGACTTGTGCAACCTTGCAGAATCAATGTTGAATTGTTGACACAAATTAAAAGTAGTGCAGTGGATTACACCGCGCCAAATGAGCATCGATACAAAAACAAAGACATTGTTAATGCGGTAAATATCACCTAATATTGCTACTTCGTTAGATCACTTGCATTTTTAAATATCACACAAACGTGCGCGCATCCTTCATTGCGACTGACAGCACATGTGATCACGTGAATATCACAGGTTAATTAGGGGAGAAACAGGTGTAGAAGTGTACCTGGAACCCGACAACCCCTCCAACTGTGCCTTGACCTGTAACACCTCGTTCTGACTCATCTCCAGAGCTGCGACACACACACACACATAAATGCATACACACGTGCACACATACACATACGCACACATACGGTAACTGGCGAACCTAAGAGCCTAAGAGGAAGCCAAGGGATCTGCCCTTGCCACTTGGCTCAAGATGTATGATATCTATACAGGATACATATTGAATACATATCTGCATTGATGTTAGTATAGCCGGGCAAACTATTTTCCTTGATAAACACGGGATTGAACTGGAAGACAAGTTCGCAGCTCATTCTTGTGCGTTTTCTCTATTCCACGAGAAAATGTTTGACCACATGCGGTGATACTTTTCAATAGTTGGCCTATGCAGTTACGACAGACTATATGATTATGGAGCCTGGTAGATCCGAAACTTTACAAATCATAGACCAGATATTGAAAAACAACGTAGGTGAACAAAAACATGCTCGCGGAATACAGAAGACTCACAAGACAATTGTGAACTGTGAACTTGTCATTCACTTCAATCGCGTGTGTTTCAAAGCAAATAATCTACCTATGTACCGACTTATCCCACTCTCCCTCTTGGAAAACTCCTCGATACGCTGCTGGATAGCTTCCTACTACTTGTGGCGACTAGCAGCTCAGTGTGCTGGTGGGTGAGGAGTTAGGGGAGATTGCGAATGTGCTTGTATGAACCTGCGACTTGTGGCGACTAGCAGCTCAGTGTGCTGGTGGGTGAGGAGTTAGGGGAGATTGCGAATGTGCTTGTACGAACCTGCGGCCAGCTGATTGACTCGGTCTTCAGCCTCGGCCAGCTTGCGTCCGCTGAGCAGCTGAGTGTCGTGTTGCATCTGCCGACACTCGTCCAACTCAGCCGACAACTCCTTCTGCTTCTCAGACACGGCAGCCTTCAACAAACACACACATATGCTCACAAAACAGCTCGCATGCACATGCCACATAGACATGCATACACACATACATGAGTGCATGAGTTGATATGTTGGAGTAAAATCATTTGCGAGCACTATCAGACGCAAAATTCGACGTTGGGATGAAAGACTCCCATTAACCTAATCTTAATTGAATGGATCGCAATATTCATTCAATATAGCTCCTAAGCTCCAATCACATTCAGGCCAAGCTGCATTCACTCTGACCTCGTCTATACATCGGTGAATAGACAACAGTTGTTCTGGGAATCGGTGAACCAATTTCAGACATGGCAACACCACAAGCAGATATTATTAGAAGGACATGTAACAGCAACTTGATTTACCGGGTCACCACTCAATGAATAGGGGTTAAGATATGTTGACACGTTACTGCCACAATATGCACGCATTTAACTGTGATCGCCATGCGTGACTATCTTAAAACTGCAATCATTCATCTTCCTCATACAATCTGCCGGAGTACAATCTGCTGTTTTCCTGCTAGAATTCACGCCGAGACCGACACGGAAAGATACAAATCACGACATTAATTGAGCGATCATAATCAATGCAGTCGGACACACGTGCCCGCTCAGTGATCGCCTGAAATAACAAACGAACACTGAGTGAAGATATGGAGAACGAATATCTTTACGATCAAATACAGACGAAATGGCTCGATAAGACACAGGCGAATGAGCATTTAAATTGAGCCACACATCAGACTGGCTGTGCGTGTCTACTGAGCGAGCACCAGCGATATCAGGTAGCACACAATTAAAAATTACCACTGATAATGCCGCGTCAAAAGTGAACTAGCACATCGCAACTGGTCACGTGAAACTGGTCAGTGTTTGTGTGACTTTCCGGTGTTGTGGATACAGGTCGAGGGACAGATGGGTGTGGACGCACCAATTAACCTCCACCACTAAACACACACACTTTCCTACACACACACAAACACACACCCTCCCACACGCAAATGTATGCACAGTGACTGTGAATCCGATCGGCGTACACCGCATCCGAGTCGGGAAAATGTTGCCCGAACTCGCATATTAGCAGTATTAGTTGTGTATGATCGAATGGGCCAACATGTATATAAAGGCCTCGTGTGAGCGTCATGGGTGACCATCATAAGTGCGCGCACGGTATGCAATGAATAACTCCTAATGATGAGTAATTAATTAATCCACAATATTAACGCAGCTATATTTTACAAGCATGCAAGTCTGCCATTCACCATCGGATCCAGGGACGGAAGGAAACCTCTGATTACGGTCCCAGATGGATAACTAAGAAATAAGACATCAGCGCCCAAATATTTCTGTAATCGCCACCGCGTGAAATTACTGTTGTGTCGAGCCGCAGCCAAAGTACAGCAGTGGAGTGTCAGTGTGCGTATCTTGCGATTAGTACAGCGCGTTTCTGGGTATCTGTACAAGTGTATATGTGTGTGTGTGTGTGTGTGTATGTGTGTAATCCAATAGGAAATTGTGTGTGTGCATCCAATAGACACTACGAACAGCAACATCTCGTGATATGCATACCGTGAATACACGAGGTATGATTAGTAATGCAAAACACGTTTTTATGCGTTTTTTATATATAAAAAACATGTTTTTTAGGTTCTTTTTGCTTTTTTTGTTTTTTAGAATTAGTCCAATTGTCATCGGATGTTGGATTTTAATACATAGACTTGAGTTTAATTGATGTTTTGTACATTTTTACGTGTCTTATTTCAAACATAATGTGATAATAGTATAAAAAACAAAGATTTATCAATAAATATCCCAGGAGACTGTTTGAAAGTGCATCCGGGTCCGGTGGCTTAGGTTTTTTCATTGAGAAATCATGTTTTTAATGATGGTTTTAATGATGTCGATATTTGAAATAATTTGTCAGCAGAACAAAACAAATTCATTGAGTAATCATGTGTTCATTTTGAAGAAACCATGTTTTTATGACAAATTGCAAAGATGTTTTTATAACTAGTTTTAAATTCGTTTTATTAGTGTACAGATTCAGAAAATGTTTACAGCAGAACAAGACAAGTCAATTGGTTGGTCAAGTGTTTTTTTGACAAACGTTTATATAAAGTAACAAATTTTAGTGAAACACTGTTTTCTAAAACAGTATCTATGTAAGATAGATTTGATTGATGTACGTTCAAATGTCTTTTGTATAGCAAGTAGCCTGCTAGTATAAGCAGCTGGTTAAACCACTTGATATAGAAACTGTTTTTTTAACCATGGTATTTTTCAAAATCTGTTTACTGAAAGACGGTTTTCGTAGATGTAGAGATTTCGAAGAAGATGTATTCTAATCAACGCAGTTCATTTCTGGGAGGAAAAGCGAAATGTGTAAAAAATAAAAAATAAATCATGCCACCTGTAGTTTTTTTTTAAAACAGCTTCAGTTTTTTAGCAGGAAAAACGGTTCTCAAACCCTGCTCTATTACACAATTATTAACTCAATAATTGAATGCAAAGCTGTACTGTACATAGAAGTGCCGCACAGTACCGTGCAAACAATGATATTAGGTCTTTCAGACACATTAGAACAATTTTATTGTGCATATTTAATGATAATTCAATTTGATAGGGTCACTAATAGCATGAATAACTCATGTGTTGATAAAAAATAATGCATTTAACATCCTAAATATATAATTTCTATAATTTGAATTATTTGCATGAGTCTTAAAAAACAAAAACACGTGTTTTTTTGGTCGAGGTTTTTTTTTGGCAAAAAAAACGTTTTTAGGTTCCATCTCTAGGTATGATACACGCACACACACAAACACCAGCAATTAGCACAGCATGTGTGTGACGATGAATCGTTGCCAACTGAACCAGTTGAAACAGGCCACTGCACTCGTGTGTATGTGTGTGTGCGTATGTGTGTGTAAGTGTGTGAAGAGGAAGACGCACTGATTGAGGGTGGCGGTGTTGAGAACAAGAAGCAAGTGCACTGCTGATGCAGGTAGCCAGTCGTTAAATTGAACTAGCTTCCTCCGTCACTCTGATGCTGTGAGAAACAAGCGTAAATCACATATCACGTGCGTACAAGCGTGAACCAGGTGTGCACGCGCGTGCATGTGTGTGTGTGTGTGTGTGTGTTTGTGTTTGTGTGTGTGTTTGTGTCTGTGTACGGTCATATGAAACAACATGGAACACGTATGCAATTTGACTGACGTACAGATCAAAAACACATACACTCACACACACTTATGCTTATGAATATACACACACATCATTAACGGAGAATAACTCAATACGAAACCGTGGCAGATTAAATTACACAAAGCATATGCACGTTCATCAACATAGGACAGGAAAAAGACACGAGTGACAGCAGATGCGAATCGTAGCATTGATCTCACACATCGGCGCAACTCGACAACATGGAGTAATTGAGGAATCTTTTCGATGAGTGGCAGACGAAACGAAACCAGAGGAAAAACAGTATTTGTTGCAGCAGAACGCATGCTAAAAAGACAACCACGAAACCGAGACAGGCTCGAGAGCTGGATTGAGAAGGATCTAAGTACGATGATTCCAAGCCAGAGGTTCCAACCAGAGGTTCTTTAGCAGGGTTTGAAAAAAACCATGTTTTTTTCACAAAAAACAAAAACCATGTTTTTTTTACAAAAACCAAAAAAACCATTGGTTATTTTGGTATATTTGGTTTTTTTACACTTTGCACACACAAATCAAAAAAAAGATTGTACCACGCTATTTAGTACATAGTTAAACATATATTAGTACCACTTACCAAGAGTTTTGTAAATATTTAAATAAGATAAAAATAATATCATAAAAATGTACACACAGGATCTTGAATTTCACCTTGTAGCATCTATAGGGAACGGAAGTTTTAAACCGCTTCCAATTGCGAAAGCAGTCGATTGTAAACACCCACATATGTTTGCAAAGTCCAATCCATATACCCAGTGGTCTTATTTATGAAAATCTAGTGACTAAAAATCATTTTTTTCCATGGAGGTTAATTCATGTTTGTTTTCAGAGTTAACACAGTTTTTATTAACTCAGAGGTTTCTGAAAATAGTGTTTTTAATAGAAGATCAATTGTTTTGTCGTAAATATTTAGGATTTCTCATAATTACCAACTACAATGTTTCCCCAGCAAAAACCAAAAATGTTAATAAAAATGTTTCCCATATCGTGCAAACCCCTAAAATCATGCCAAAAAGTACTATTTATGAAGATTTAAAACTGTATTAATGAACTCATTTACTAATTCTGAAAATATTTGATCATTCCTATATGAGAAAAATCATTTCTGTCAACAAAAAAATTCTAAAAAACCAATGTTTTTTTATATAAAAAAACCACTTGATTTAAACCAAACAAGCCCTGGTTTAAACCGAACAAACCCTGCTTAAAATCATGTCAAAAAGTAATATTTATGAAGATTTAAAACTGCATTAATGAACTCTTTTACTAATTCAAAAAATATTTGATCATTCCTATATGAGAAAAATCATTTCTGTCAAAAAAACAATTTAAAAAAAACCATGGTTTTTATATAAAAAAAACACTTGGTTTAAACCAAACAAACCCTGTTCTTTAGTCATTGGGAATTTTACAATGATGAATTGAAACTGATCTGCGATATGACATTTCAAAAATCGAACCGTATAATACGAAAACACCCGCGGTGAATAATCCTCCGAGAAATAAAACCAGTCTACTTTACTGAACTACAAGAAATACTTTGATACATTTCAGCATAGGGAGGATATGATTTTCTAATTGAGGAGATTTACATTGAAATAGATCCGTAATTTATGCCTAATGTGCTTGCGGTTGCTTCCGAAAAAGTCACTTCACAACACTGGACATGCATGCAATTCAAGTGAAGAAAATATTGTCTAAACAAACCCGCCTTTTGCACATTCATTGTAAATCTGCCAGGTTCCCTGATTGATCCACGGGTCCACACGCACCCGTACACGTATTGATTGCGACGCATAGACCCATAAACATGGGTCCATGTGCACACCAACCACAGGAATTTACGAGCACTTACCAAACTCCCCCCTCCACACACACACATACACACGCACACACACAAACATACAAACCAGTGGACAGAACGGCACCAATCGGCATAATTCTGTCCGTGGTCCGCAACACCTCTATCAATAGCCAAACCGACACACGCACACGCACACGCACACGCACACGCACATACACACACAATCAGCCGTACAAGGAGGCAGGTATGCTGGAGAGCGGGAGTGGTGCGAGGTGTGTCCACATGATGAACAGCCTATTGACACGCGACTATTTGACCAAGCAGCCACCGGTCAGAAAACGCGCTGCCAAACACGCATTCACTCAGAGCACCAATCACACAAAAACCACCACCGTCGCAACAGCAGAAACAACAACAGCTACATAAAACGCCTTCACACACGCACATACAGCTCAAACAAATATCAATTTACGAGAGAAATTGAGGGGGAGCAGTGTGGAGGTCAACGACCCAGTGATCTCTGAGTTAGTTACACTATGACCACTGAGTTGCCGAGTAGATCAAGTGCTGAACTCCCGTCTGTCAGAGGTTCGCAGGTCGAATCCCGGTTAGGGTTTTTTCATCAGCACCTTAGCTTGAGCCTGCCCGAGAGTTTGAAACACATGCGCCCGACACTATGACGAGTCGGGCACATGCGTTTCAAACACTTTTCAATCAAGAAGTACATGATTATCAGGAAAAAGTACTACTTCGTCAATAATATGAAATGATAAGCGGTACGATATATTGTGTCAGAAAATAGGAATCAAGTACCATTTCAATGAGAGCGTCTGTTGCAGAAACTAATTTCATAACCAATTAATTCAATGAAATTTCATATCGCCAATTGAAATTTGGGCAAAAAAAAACAGAGCAACATTCCGAGATGACGATTCTGAAATGTCACACAGTCATCATAGGAGCGGCTGACTGAAATAGTACACACACCGACACACAAACACATACACATACACACAAACACTAACAGAAGGAAGAAAGCGACAAGGAGGAAGAGAAGGGGCGATGAAGCGTGGATGACATGAAGAGCGAGGGGGGAGTAGGGAGAATGGTGAGGCTAGTGCAGCAGTGACCTGTGAAACAATTGATTGTGTCGCCAAGCAGCGGTCACACCCGCTCGAGCACAACCCAGAAGCAGACACAACACAACGTCAAAAGCGAAACAGGCGACACAAACATACACACACACACATGTGGGGATGTTTGTGTTCATGAAGCGTTTCATATAGCCATTCAAACACACTCCATCTGTCAAACAATCAGTGATCGGTGTAGTGTGACACCGACACGTCAATCACACACACACACACACACACATACACACACACACATACACACACACACACACACACATACACATGAACGACTCCCGTGCAACACATCACGGGACACTTGCATGCTAAAAAAAAACCCGACAAATTATGTGTATAGCATAAACTTACAGAGCACCAATCACAAGACACACACACACACACACACAGACATTTCAACACAACATACAAACACTATCTGATACACAACTGATATCAATAGCAGATGTCAGCGAACGGAGACACGAAATATTCAAATATATTAACACCAAGCGGTAATCCGTGCGTGAGGCCGTCGCCAAAACATCCATCTCCACGTTAAGAGTCAATGTTGAACATGACCAACGCGATGAGGAACAGCCCGATAAAAACAAACTAATATCCTCACCGGGAGAAGTGATAATGTGGATTGCATGCCTATTGTTCGTATTGTTCAAAAGAGTGGACAGAGATAATTATATTTGTGGATGTTTCGATTGAAAGCATTCTAATCCCTCGACCCCAGCGTTAAAACAAGCGCATAACATTGACGAAGACACCAAAAAGAGGATCGACTTCTCACCTCAACCAATTGTTGCTGGTGTTGATCGTACTGGGCCAGCTGATCCTTCATCTTCTCCACTGTACTCTCTGCGTCAATACACACACATCATCATCATCTTCAAACAATGATAATAGTACAAAACAGACATGTTCGGAGTCCCACCTCCATGATGCCAGGTATGATTGTCTCTTGTTATTTGTCTCAACAAATCAGATATCCAATAAACAAAAGCAAGATCACACATCAACCAGATAATACGCTAATAAATGAAAAATAATCTCCATATAATCATACACTCACTGGAGCTGAATGAAATGCGGAAAGCTCATTGCAAATACTAGAGGGAATAATTAGCTACGATTTGGCCAATCTCAATCTGTCCAGACAGACATACACACACACACACAAACACACACACAGATACACACACACACACACACACACACACACAAACACAGACACACACACACAAACACACACATACACAAATGCACGCAAACAAGCACAAACAAATAAGACGGCGAGGAGAAACGGAAGATTAGAGGCGCCGGCATGCACAGCCAATCTACTTTGTGTTAATTTCCAGCAATCAGCTGTTTCCACTCCAATTTGACAACATTTATCATTGTGTCTGCGTGTGTGTGCGTGTGTATGTGAACGCAAGCGACAAGCGGCATCTCAGTGGCAGACGGCAGCTGAGCCTTGCTAATCGAGCCACAGTCTCAATATGGCCACTCAGTGAACAGATTGTCGTATGCACACTTCGGCCACACGCGGCCGTCGCCATTAATTCGCAACAAACAAAAGCCGGACAGAATTCGCCGCACACCCGTCGGCTGTGGCTTGCGCAACGCTAGCGCAACGTGTGTCATGCCACAGCCTGTAATCAGCGCACGGCAATAGTCGCACAGCCAGCTCAACTGAGGAATAGATAATTAGCAGCCGTAACGAACGGCAAAATGAGAAATCATCGCCAAAAGTAATCTAGCAGCGTCCCGCGCCGCCTTCCTCCCCGTGATTATTGCATCTCACACACACACACACACACACACACACACACACACACACACACACACACACACACACACACACACACACACACACACACACACACACACACACACACACACACACACACACACACACACACACACACACACACACACACACACACACACACACACACACACACACACACACACACACACACACACACACACACACACACACACACACACACACACACACACACACACACACACACACACACACACACACACACACACACACACACACACACACACACACACACACACACACACACACACACACACACACACACACACACACACACACACACACACACACACACACACACACACACACACACACACACACACACACACACACACACACACACACACACACACACACACACACACACACACACACACACACACACACACACACACACACACACACACACACACACACACACACACACACACACACACACACACACACACACACACACACACACACACACACACACACACACATACACACGTTGGCAGCTCCCACTCTACTCACAGATCTATCTCTCTCTCTCTCTCTCTCTATCACCAATCGTCACCGACGCCAAGGCCGGATAGCAGCAGAAGCGACAGAGACACTAGACACTGTCTAATTGAGATTTCAAAGTAAACAGAGCGAATTAGCAGGCCGCTACGCCAAGCAGAGTGGCTTCAAACACAGCGCGTTATCCACGGGAACTTTTTGGCGTAACGATGAAATACACGCAGCGTGTGTGTGTGTGTGTGTGTGTGTGTATGAGTGTGTTCTCACCGAGTTGTATCCGCAGAAATGAGTCAAATACTCGTAGCTCCTGCATTCCAGAGATCATACACCTGTTTAAACATTTGTGTTGTGTTTGGTTTACCATTTCCTTCGGTAATTCATTCCAATAAACTATTGACCTGTTTGGGAAGCTACATTGTTGCACGTCTGTTTTGATTCCTCGTTTTTGAAAGCAGAAACTATGATTCCTGTTTGATTGCAAGTGTCGAAATAATTTGTTGTTCTGAATCTGTTCTATTTTTGTTAGGCATCTGTGAATGGTGATCATTTCGCCTCGTTTTCTATTGTCTGCTAATGCTGGCAATGACAGTTTATGTAATATTTTCGCGTAGCTATGTTTTTCAAGGTTTTACAGTTCCGGTGGCCGATCTTTGTACTCTTTCTAGTTTGAGAATGCGTTTTTGTAAATGTGGACTCCAGAAGGCGGCTGCATACTCCAACGTTGGCGGATTGTGGACACCATAAGTTTTCATAATTTCCTCGTCAATATATGTGAACGCCGCCTTGATGTTGGCCCTTGTATTGTTGGCCTTTTTGACAGCCTGTGTCACGTGTGTATATGTACGTGTGTGCATTGGTTTGATTGCAGTGTTGTTGAATTAAACATTGCAATAAACAAATACAGTACTAGGCGAATACTATGCACGAGTATACACACACTCGTAAATATATATACATACATATATATATATATATATATATATATATATATATATATATATATGTGTGTGTGTGTGTACTGTTCATTAGATTAGAGCTATTGGGAACATATATCATACACTGAGCCGGTTATTACCGAAACAAAAGTGATAAACACACACACACACATACATATAAACGGCAGACTAGCAACTGCATGTGTGTGTGTGCGTGTGTGTGCGGGAGCAGTATCGCGGGGATAAATCACGCCTAATGGTGTTCAATGAAGCACCGACGTATATTGTGGCACTTAATTGGAGTCCATTTCCGACAAACACGCACACACACACACACACACACACACACACACACAAACACACAAACACACACACACACACAAGCACAAACACACGCAATAATGTATGTAAACACAAAAATTTACAATTCACCTAAAAATTTGATTAGAATATCGTGTTCCACACGTGAATTATTAGAACGTACAAGAGACGGCAGGAGATTATCAAGTGTTTTTCCAGGTTAAGAAACAGATCATATGCTATACAAGCACACAGTTATCGATCAGAGGGAAGCTAGGATGACAAGAGGTGATGACAAAAAGACCAGCTTCAGCCAGCACGAAAACGGCGCGAACAGAAGGGTGATACTAGCCGACATGTGTTGACATATGCAGCTGATGACTGCTGTTGCTGCTGCTTCATGTTGTATGAAAACTGGCATCAATAAGCTGCTATAACTGAGCACCTCGTAATAATATACGTGCGTTGCGTATTCAAGCAGGTAGATTGTGACACGATTGTGCGTATACGCATATTTGTCTGTGACTAGTATGTGTGTTTGTGTGTGTGTGTGTGTGTGTGTGTGTGTGTGTGTGTGTGTGTGTGTGTGTGTGTGTGTGTGTATGTGTATGTGTGTGTGTGTGTGTGTGTGTGTGTGTGTGCCTGTGAAAGATAACTTCTCATCAACGTAGTGAAGAGAGTACATCTGATTCCACATGACCTACTCATGTGCACGCGTGTATGTGTATACGTGTGTGTGTGTATATATATACACACACACATACACATACACAAACGCGCACAATACAGTGTAGCGACAACCGGCAATTATAATCACACACTCATTCACCGATGAAATCACCCGTCCAGCAGACCAAAACACGAATAACAATATGTGTGTATGCGCGCGTGTGTGTACGTGTGCATGTTAATGAAGCCGAATTCTCGAACATTCTCAAGCCTCAGCCGAGATAGTCATGCTTAGAAGCGCCAACATGAGCATAGAAAAGGGAAATAAAGAGAAAAAGAGAAGGAGGAACTAATCAAGAGCGCCAACTTATCTATCTCATCAAGATTACACATTCATGGACATACGAGATGATGGGACATAATGGTGGACAGGTTTAGAAGAGTTGGGATGCGTCTGGTGTGGCGGACGTCATGGGTGTAATGGCAAATCACAGCGTCAAAGTACCAATTGATTATTTTATATAACAAAAGTGACGGCGGCGGCGGGAATCGAACCCGTGACTGAAATAGCACACATGCAACAATGAATGAAAACGCGATGAAAATGGACCGACATGCACTGTGTGTATAACCGCACGTGACGCTCTGTTCATGGTACAAGTGGAGCCAACTTATACAGCCATTGTATTAACCATGCAGCCTCACATTGTAGCATTGTATTAGTATGCACCATTGTATTGCATATAGCCATATAGCCTGTGCAACCGTAAGAGACGCCACGGTCTAGACCAAACACGAATTAAATATGAGGTAGACCATGTGAAAATAAAACTAAAACTATATTTTTAAAACCTGACAAATATTGTATTGGATCAATATATTTGCGTCTTCTTCTCGACCTTGAAACGAGCACTTTGAAATGCGCTCTCACAATCAAACACGCACACACATAAATACACAAATGCACTCGCATACCGACACGTATACAATCACATACATCAGGCATACACACACACACATACATACAGATGACAAACGCGGCAAACACAGATGAGTTTAATGGCGTGCAGAGATTAGAGAACTGGCCACCAACCAGGCGCCACCACAAACACGCCACCAAAAAAGCGCCACCACAAGCACGCCACCACAGACAGACCGCCATCAAAGCCTAATGGCATTGTGGTGGTGGCGTTATTGTTTCAGCCGGGAATCGCCGGCTAATTTCGGCCCTGGTTTTATTGGCTGTCCATAGCATCAGCAGCAGTAGATGCAGACAATATATTTGACAGTGTACAGACACTCACCCACACACACACACACACACACACACACACACACGTGCGTATTGAGGGAGGCACAAGGAAGAATTGAAAGTGGAGACGCATCATGAGCTAACGCAACTCCAAGTTGCAACGAAACTGGCTCACATACGCAAAGAAAGAGGACGGCACAGGAAGAGGGGGAGAAACAGGAAAAGGAATCACACGGACGTGTTCAATTGCTCTGACCTCGACCAAATGCCGGACTGGGTGGGCCGACGCCAGCAACATCGCCACACGCAGAGCACACACACACACACACACACACAGATACATGCGAGCACAGAAATCAATATTCATACATCACAACGTTTACGATTGCACTCGACATACGCATATGCCATTGGTATAAGAGCCACACATACACACACACACACACACGCACAAACACGCGAGTGCACAACACGCACTCATACACACGCATTCGGGCGGCACAGCTATTGACTGTCATAAAACAGGCACGCTCGCACCCACAAACACACATCCACACACACACACACACACACATATCCACACACACACACACACACACACACACACACACACACACACACACACACACACACAGGCAGAAAGAGAGACGCGTATATACACACACTTCAAGTGGAGAAGAGACAGGCGGGTTGAGAATGATGAGAGAAGTGGTGAAAATGATGAGAGAAGTGGTGAGGATGATGAGAGAAGTTGTCAGAAAGCAGAGCGCTCTTCTCTGTGCAATCAACAATGACAAATACCATTGAGAACTCCACGTACAAGCTGTGTGTGTGCGTGCGTGTGTTTGTACGTGTGTGTGTGTACAATAATGAATACCGCTTTACAGCAAGTTCTGTGCCGAAGACAATTTCGATAGCTTTGTCAGCACAGATAACAGTGTTAATACGAGAAAACAACAAATGAAACTAAAACGACCCAACAAATAGAAGATAGAAGATGAAAGATAATAAAAGATTACCCAAAGAAGTAAAAAAACAAATAATATAGAAAGGTCCAAAAAAGATAAAAGGACCCAAAACAAATATTGTCAATCTGCAATCTGCACCATCACTGAGGATAGCAGTAAAGCTGGGTGGTGGTGGAAACCAGTGTGTCGTAGTGTATCTCTCAACATGCCGTGACTTCATATTTACACGAGCACGAGCGAATGCACGGCGGCGCTCACGGAAACCCCGCATTAATGGAGATTTTTTCGTTAAGACGCTTACAACTAGTTGCACTTTGTTTGCGCTCTAAAAAGACGAAAACGCATAGAACTAAAACAATCAAAATTACAAGCTTATAGAGTTCTACTAGCCTTTGATTGTGTGATTTGAGGAATATATTTACCATGTGAGAAAAATCAATGACTAAGGCTACTTCAAACTTGGTAATGCAAGCAGAAAAACTATAACAAGATCACCATGATAATTTGGTGAGCGAATGGACGCATTAATTTCCACATTATGCACTCATTATGCAGGCCAGTTTCCTTGTCACCAACAAGAGAACAAGGTTACGAGACAATCACAATCGTACCAGTCACGTGCAATTCCATTATCAGCTTAGCATCAGTTCAACTGGTAGCACCATACCAATTACCAACTCAATCAAACGTCGCACCAAGTTGCCATCTGGCAACTAGCTAATTGTCGCCAGCAATCGTGCTAATTATACGCGTCGACAAGGAAATCAGACCCTTTCTGTCTGTGGCATCGACACGCGCACAACACACACACACACACACATATATATATATATATATATATATATATATATATATATATATATATATATATATATATATATATACAAACAGAGAGATGGGTGTAATGCGCGAGCAGCCACTGTCCTATATACAACTTCATAACAGAAAACCATAAATTCAAATTTTGTCTAAAATGAAAAAAAAGTTATGAAATATTCTTCTATTTTGCACGAATACAATTTCAGCATCAAAATAATGTAAGAACAAATTAAAAAGTGTTTGTATACACATGATAAGTACAAGCACACAAGCAATATCAGATGCGAGTGTTGATAGGAAAATACACACAAGTTTTACAAATGAACAATGCCCACTAACAAGGCTACACCATGTATGTGCGGTTATCACGCTACCATGCCTGATAACTCCTAATCACAAATATTTCAAAATGCCCTCCGAAAATTGAACGCAAATAATTATACGGACAAATGATAATAATAATCCTGGAAAAATAAATACATTTCTCATCACATATTCACTCACACATATTTGTGCATTTCGGTAAAATTTTGCACAATGTGAGCTCAAGCGAGTTCATAGGGTTCTCATAGGGATTTCCTAGAGTATCACAGTTCAAACCTTATAAGGGTTTTCAAATGATCACCGTACAAGTGAGAGCATAACCAATTAGATATTCGTCCATCATCTATGTAGGAACTTTCTGAAATCATCTTCACTATTCATAAGCACAACTAGTATGTAGCAAATCAGAAAGAGCCCTCGTAATAATCGCATAAACACACATACATGTGAGTAAACAAGCAAAAACACACCCACGCATACACATATGCGCACACTTCGACGTATGCGAACAGACACAGCAGAGTGAAACACGTCAGCAGTGACATGGAACGCGTGTCTGACTGACATACACAGACACACTGACATGACACTGGACGATGGCAACACATTGATGACGCCGTGGAGGCGGCTGAGCCAGATGTAACCGGTCGATCAGCACGCGACACCTGGAATGCCCGCTATTTCACCTGTAATCAAGTATTCAGTCGGCTCGGACCATACACCGCCCTGTTCCATATATCTCTCACCCTCTCTCTCTCTCCGACTCACTGCCTCTGCTTCCACACCTATCACAATCACCCGCATGTCGCAACGCGTTCACCTAGTAAAGAACGTTAACGTGTACACACACACACACACATTCAGGTACGAGTGATATGATAAAAAGAGTGTTTGATTCGATTAGTGCTGAGGAATTCGACCGACACATAATTGGATTTAACTACGGGAAGTCGATCACGCACACACATACATACACGCAGACATACATCCACGGAGTGGTGTGAATGGAGAAATTCTCCAGGTCCAAAATTCAGGTATGTGCTATTCAGGTGTAATACTTATGAAAAAGCGCCGATCACACATGCTCCCGCTGACAAGCACACACACGCACATACACACACACACGCACATACGATACGATGATTATGATTGGTGTTTAAGACGCGCACCGGCCTGTCAGACCACATGGCTTCCCAATACACGCAAAGAAAGGAAGGCACATAAAACAAGGCAGGTACACATGAACGCCCAGTGGACACATGATTTGCACGTGACTTTACGACAGAAAAGCCGTTGACACGTGATAAACCCCGATGATGGAAACAATTGTGCAATCATTGATAGATAGGGGGTTGTCGCCATTTCATCAATGGACCACCTTGAGATAATACATACCTAGATCATACTGAACTGTCCATGTACACGGAAAACGTCGCGCCAATAAACATAATTGTGTGAAAAAGCAAGCATGGCGATTGGCCAAGTTGTGCGAATTCTCGGGACAAAACGAACGAGTATTCTCCGCAAAAAGCCATATACTATGTATCCGTCATGCATTGCAATTTCTACATTATCCTATTCAACTGATGTCAACAGAGGCGCAGAAAATACGATAGGATAAGAGAGTACCAGTTCTAGAGAGAGTGTGTGTGAGATAATAAGAGGTCACAGTCTCCAGGAGGTCTCCACACCCTCTAATACCACAAAGACACAATAACGGACCGGCAGCCACAGTGATGGACGTATGCTATATTGGCCATCGTCTTTGACATGCGCACACAAAGACATGCACACACACGCATATACGATTATTGCCATCATAACCATCATCATTAACTCTCATCACGAAAGCAAGACGAAACACACATCAGCGTTGACACGGAACACAAGATTTGGTTGCATTTGTATATCAGATAATTAACCAGACGCCATCACACCGAATTCGTGGCTGCGTGCGAGTTATCCCTTTATCGGGAAAGGTTTCATTCTCTCAGATAATCGCTGACTTTATACTATATTACATTTCTACAACAAATTTCAATATATTTTTACTGTTGGACATTTTTTTTTAATTTTGCACATATTCGCTCCAAATAAAGTTTGTAGTAGTGACTTGCCCTTCTAGGGTTGAAAATAGACCTCCTACATAAATGACACCTATATAGGGGCACATCAATGCTAATTAACTATATAATAGCTAGGTATCATCAGCATATATATATATATATATATATATATATTGTGTAATGAGCTAGGTGTCCGGTGGACCGTGCCGGTGGACAGAGCTTAGACGCGCAACCCTCCAGTTTCACATCAGGGGAGAAAGCAAGCAGAGATACGCCCTCCGTCAATAGCCCGCATATACTAGTGAGATGTCATACCCTTGCGTCAGACCTTAAAGCTTCTTGATTTACTTAGACGCCATCCCGCCGCTGCAGACCCAGTCTGGAAACAATGTGACCACCATGTTTGAAACCATTTTCTGTGACCATAGATGATCACTTGCCCGACAAAGGGCTAACAACATAAAATTCTACAATCAGTGCAATTTATCTACAAGCTTGATGTTTAAACTTTTTTAATAAAAATCGATACAATATGAAGATCGAGTTCAAAAAGAGTAGACAGCATTTTCCTGTCATGATGGAACAACCACACTAGTTTTGTAATTTCATCGTCTCACTTACTCTTTCTCACCCTATATGGGTGTGTGTCCTTAGTTCTACATATATGTGTGCACATATGAGCAAAATGATTGGCATTTATCAATTGGTGATTACCGCGCACAGCTGGCTAAGACACACACACACGTACACACACATGATAGACGTTAAAGAGATGGTCAGAACAGGCGCACACCTTCTCACCGTGCCATCAAGACCACCCACAAACAATTGATCACACACACACACACACACGCATGAGGCTTACACGACGTAAACAGCACACAGAGGGAAATGTTTCACAGCGCAGGAGGGAACAACGGAGAAGATGAAGACGAAACAAGAGATGAAGCCAGCCAGGTGGCAACATGCAAATGTCGAGCATCTGAAAAGCGTGACCAATACTGACACTCAACGACCATCCGCCTGACATTTGACCTGATTGGTCAGTCACGTGACACACACACACACACACACACACACACACACACACACACACACCTAACCCGTCTGTATGAGCGTGAGTGTGTGTGTACATGTGGGCTGTATTAAGTGCATGTCGTGTCGGTGTTCAATACACTGGGAGGTCCATGGCCGCAACAGCCCAGCAGCAAACGTTAACAGTCGATAAAATCACCACTCACACCCCACTGTGCTCGTGTATGTGCGTGCGTGTGTGTATGTGTATGTTGAACTTATGTAGGAAGACTGACAGTGTAGTTAGAGCACCAACGCATTAAAATATGATTGACAGAAGCGGTAAATATTTGCACTGTAACCAGTAATTAATATCTGGGTTCACCTATCCCAACACAAAAACCCATAGACTAGGGACGTTACTAGTTACTAGGGACGTTTACTAGTTACTAGGGACGTTTACTAGTTACTAGGGACGTTACTAGTTACTAGGGACGTTTACTAGTTACTAGGGACGTTTACTAGCTACTAGGGGCGTTTACTGGCTACTAGGGGCGTATACTAGTTACTAGGGACGTTGTTTAAATGGAATATTGGATGCGAGATTCATAACGTTGACATCACTGGCCGTCTATTCTATAACGAAATACGATACTTGTTGACTAGATCACGGTGTCTGTCCTCGATAAAACACATTGACATCGCAATGGTCGTGGTTCCAATGCAAATCCGTACAATGACAATGCAAATCCCTAAAATGACAATAAACACATACACGTACAAGCGCACGCAAGACAAAATAGGCGATAAAACATGCCACATAAGCCACAAATTCATAAACCATACATTTCAGAATTATTTTATAAGTAAAATGCAAGAATTAACTAAATCCGAAAAATTATACTAACAATGACAATGAATGGCTCGATCAATAAGGGGATATAGAATGGCTGATCAAACAAAGAGGATGATATATAAGCACTTACAGCGACTGAGGGCCCTATAGTTGGCTGTATATGACCGATGAAGCGCACAGGAAACTACGACACTCCAATATCACAATGAGTGCCTAATGACCACTTCACAAACCCAATGCCGTCAGCAGCGGTGGAGAAGAGAAAGAGAAAGAGGGAGAGAGAGAAGATAACGAGAGGAAGAGAGAGAGGGAGATGCGGATAAATACGATAGCCGGAAGTAATAAGTTATGATCGTCACAGGTTGTATGTCTGTTAATCACACACTCACACACATAATCAAGTACAAAGTCAGCGGCAAGAGGATTAGCACAGCAGAATATAGCGATAATAAAGGCCGAACGCCAAGGAAAACGGCTTGTTATTAGTGCACAAATGCACCCAGCAAGACGAGAGAATGAATACAAGTTAATTGTCATCACGTCTCCAGCTATACAATGCACGATTCATTGGAAAATTGAAAAACAAAAGATGAATAATCACAGAAAGCTTGAAATAAACAATCTTGTACAATACACAAACATATTATGAACTGGCGAATGCGGCAACTCTGGAAACAAGACTATCCAATGATATTATAAACAAAACAAACACGTCTCGTCTATGATTCATAGGAAATAGATGTAGGTACAATCATGGGTGTAGTCAGAAGATTTATCATTACAAAAATGGGCGCCACCAAAGACTTGCGGCGAACTACGCAAAAACAACCAGATAGGAGATAGGGATATTTGATTGGGGTACCACCCTTAACCCTACTCTGATCACGACCTTGTATAAAATGACTCACACACACTGTTACCTGCTGTATAACCCATATTGGCTAAAAAAACAACCACACATTGAAAACACCGACAACTTATGACATTGCATATACTATGTTAGCACGAAAAAAAATGTATCCATAATAAAATATCTGCGAAATAATTCTTAACAAAAGTGTGCAGTAAAATATTACATAAGGTCGATCGTGATCCAATTCTAACTCAAGCTTGCATGTCAGCGTGTAGTGAAAACATTAATTATTCCAACTGTGGCTGTTCGGAATCAGCTGAGATAAGACTAGATGAACACTCGACAATCAGAACAGGCAGGCCCAGAAGCACCAATTGGCAGGCCAACGCGCGTGCACACACACACACACACACACACACACACACACACACACACACACACACACACACACACACACACACACACACACACAGACAGACATACCCATACGTACACATGCAAGCGAAACATGTACTACAGAGCGAAAAAATGTATAACACAAGAGTTAGTACAGTTGGATCTCATCCATGATAAATCGTTGCGCCTTGCCTGACATGCACACACACACACACACACACACACACACACACACACACACACACACACACACACACATACCCACACACACACACACACACACACACACACACACACACACACACACACACACATACCCACACGTACACATGCAAGCGAAACATGTACTACAGAGCGAAAAAATGTATAACACAAGAGTTAGTACAGTTGGATCTCATCCATGATAAATCGTTGCGCCTTGCCTGACATGCACACACACACACACACACACACACACACACACACACACACACACACACACACACACACATATGGTGGGGACAAGAGCACATCGCTCGACAGCGATTGATTGCTGTTAAATTCGAATCAAATTTGTTTTCAAAGCAGACACCTGGCAGACGCCACACACACATACACACACACACACACACACACACACACATAGGAGGTTGGTGAAAAATGTCACGGGACTGGGTGGTATTTCGGTTGTGAACGAATACACCATTTAAAAGTGCAAACTGGCACGCCAGTTCTGGCCGAACCAGTTCCTTTGTCGCCCTCACCATCGCAATATTTCCATAATCATTGCGTCTGTGTGTGTGTCTGAGTGTGAGTGCGTGTATGTGTGTGTATGCACTCGACAATAGAGGACACACGATGGACAAAGGGTGACATACCACATGTTTGTACCGCAAGTTATACGCCAATATTTTACAAACACACACACACACACGCACACTTACATACACACATGATGTCACAGTTTTCTATTTCGACAGAATGTCACCTAGACCAGCGTTTCTCAACGTGGGCATGTGGCTCCCTCGAGGACCACGGATTTTTTTTGAGGGGCCATAGGATTAAATTTAAAACATGGGAGGCCACCATATTTTCTCAGGGGCCACAAAAAATTAATGTTGAAAAAGTTGATTCCATTCATGTTTTCGATGTTGTACATTTGAATCGTGTGATACGACCATGTCTGTGTGTTAACCTCACCTGTATACAAGGTCGTGGTGTTGTTATGATGGCCAGTGGGAATATTCACCAGCGTACATGAGTCTTGGCGAAGTCGCCACGCGATAATTCTTGTGTTCGAGAGTTCTTGTGTACGCATTACCGACAGAGTGAGTGACTGCGTGACTCACACATAAAATACTCAGTACTCCACTGTGCAATACTACATATACATTACACACATACATGCACATATGTGCATATATGTGCCCCTTGATACAAACGTCTGAACGCACCATTGTACACATCTTAGATGCTTGGAGATATGCAAATGCGCGAATAATCATGGCTACCACACACACACACACACATGACACACACACACACACACACACACACAAACACATGACACAACACACACACACACACAGCGTGCATATCAGACAGGTATTACGAGCAAACTCCCATCTGACGACATATCACACCACTCGGACGGCCCACGTACACAAACACACACACACATACGGTAAAATACGCACAAACACACACACACACACACACACACACACACACACACACACACACACACACACACACATACACGCACGCACGCACATAAACAGAGCGCAATACCCATAAAGTACAGTGATATATTGTCAAAGACCTTGGTACAATGTAGAGACACACAAACATGAATCTGCGTATGCACCGTTGATGCAATGCATATATTGCATAATATATCTCACCTGCATACACGCAGAACACGATAGTCAAACAATTTGGCCCCAGTGTAAACAGTACGCTAATTAAGCGTTAATAGAAATGGCCAATTGCAATCCCAGCGGGCTCAATGAAAGCGCAATTCAATAAGTCTGCAAACTTCCGACTGCGGTTGACAGCTATAAAAAGCAGCTGCTAAAGCAAACATACACACACAAACACACACACTCACACACACTCACACACACACACACACACACACACACACACACACACACACACACACACACACACACATACACACACACACACAAACACACACTACACGCACTGGCATTCACAACGAAAAGCACCATTGAATTTGATTAGTACCGGTCGAAAGGAGACTTAATGAAATGATCAAAGCGCGGGTCAGCCAAGTTGACTGCGCAAACAATGTTGGCAACCACACACATATACATACACACACGCATACAGACACACATTAACACATATACACGCACACACACGCATACACACACACACGCACGCACACACACACACACACACATTAACACATATACACACACACGCAGGCACACACACACACACACACACATATACATACGCAATAAAGAAAGCGACAATGAATGAGAAATAGGAACGAGGAAACAAGACAGTTGCAGATCCGCAGGGACATAGCCGCATACACACGCACACGCATACAAACTCACATGCGTTTTTTCGGGTATTAATGACGTCAACTTGTGTGTGTGTGTGTGCGTGTGTGTATGTTTGTGTTCTCATAAACACACATACACACACACACGGACATACAAACTAAGACAAGTTCGTACACGTAACTTGCATGTGAAGACATGGGCAAAAAACCACGGCCTCAGCTGAGATTCGCAGCAGCGAAGCCAACAGCCGAGGCAGCAACATTCATTGGGGTGAATTTTTAACATGTTCATGCACAAGTTTGGGCGTGTGTTGGTGTGTCAGCCTTTCATTCATAATACACACACACACACACACACACACACGCAAATGTAAGTGAAAAAACACATACACACAATGGGTTCCGAGAAATACAGAGAAGACGAGGAATGAAGACGAGATAGAATAAACAAGCGACGGGGAAAAATCACCGACAGAGCAAGAGAGGAATGCGAACACAATCGAGAAAATTGCGTTGCTTTCGTTCTAGGATCGGTGCTCGAAATCAATAATTAGTGAGCGCGGAGATTGGGCGCGAGCACAACAATCAAAACTGACTAGAATAACACAAATAAATTTACCGAAGTCAGCGGCAATAAGCAGCGGTCAATGGAGGTGTCCATGTAGGCAAATATATAAAATATTTACATCATGACGTGGACCAGAATTGGGGACCGGTCCACGAAAATTTCGTCCTGGAATCGCCCTTGAGTATCGATGTTATGGAAGTCGGTGCAATGTGACAACAGCGGATGCAGAGCGAAACAGTGCCAGGGCACAAATATCCGACATTTGCATGTGCATTAGGTATCAAACGTTGGGCGATTACAACCCGGTTGCCGGATTACTCACCAGTACTCACCGGAGTACCCACTCACAAGACGGCGAGTGGCAAAAACACAAATTCGACCGAAATATTATAATGAATGCGCCCCTGTTCAGCACAAATATTTCAGTTATATCAAAATCGACAACGAATCAAACAACATCTCACTTGTGCACAAAGCGTGTGTTTAGACACTCGACTAAGAAACGGACGCTGTCATTGCATATTAGTACTACAGTCAAATCACGCTACTATGCCACCCATCGGCACCGAGCAAAAGTGCTAGAGTAGTGAGAATGGCATAGTGGCAACACTTTGTAAAATGAGCACATTTTCTCAAAGAAAACGCCTTTATTGAAACTTCACCTCAAAAACACCTCCACCTCAAAAATCAAACGCCTCAAAAATCGTCGGCCAGCGCATTTTTTCAGCGGATTTCGAACATATCGTTGTCTAAACCAGTGTTTCTCAACGTGGGCCACATGACTCCCCTGGGAATACGATTTTTTATAGATGTGTCATAGTATCAAATTTGAAAAATGGAGGTCCACCATCTTTTCTCAGGGACCACGAAAGATTCATGTTGAAACAAATCATTCCTTTATGTTATTATTGTCGATGTTGTACATTTCAATCGTGTGATCCGCCACGACAGTGAGGATCACGACCCCGGTGTTTGCCTGGCTGGCGTAATTGATCTGCCGACGTCCGTGTATGTTTGTGTGCTACCCCACCTGTACTCACGGTCGTGGTGCTGTTAGGTGATCGGTGCAAATAGTCAACGGCGTACCTGATTTAATCCTATGGAAATGTCAAGTGGCGATGATCCATGTGTGTATGGGGCCACAAATACTTCTAGGGGGGTCACAAGGACTCACATTGTGTTGAAGGGAGCCATGAGAAGGAAAAGGTTGAGAACCACTGGTCTAAACTATCGCACGCTTGCATCACACCCGGGGTTTCGGCTACTCTGCTACATGAACCTCCTAACGTTGATCTATGCGCACTGACCTTCTTCGAACGAAATTATTTCCTCCTCGATATTTATATCTTCGACTTCTTTTTCCACCGGATTCTCGCGGTTCAGCTTTTACTCCGCAACCTCTTCCAGCATAAAAGACCCACCAGTCACAAGGTGATCGTCGGCTTCAAGAGTCGGAATGTTAGATTTCCTCGTTCCCGTGAATCTTTTCTTCGGAAGATAGAGCTTCCCAGATCTCGAGCTGTTCGGAATCATTCGGTTCAAACTGAATCTCTTCTTCGACAAAATTTGCCTTTGTAAAACGGCGTAGAAAGGCATGCCGTTCTACCAGAGGTTGCGTTCAATTACGTGTCGCTCTATTTTTCGACTAGCTGGTCAGAATTTTGAGAGGATACCTTATATTCTATGGATAAAAGAACCAGGAAATGTATGCATATTCACTTAATGACACAAATATAGGATGATTACTGATTATTAATCCCAAATTCACTAATAAAACCCGTCAGTCGTAGCTATTGCCAAGAGAGGAGACTTAATCAAAGTGACGTTAAAATAGAGGTTTTACGGTATATTAGTGGGTGTGTGCATGTGCAATGATGCACTCAACACAATACGAGATTAATCCAGCAATAACTGTCGTTTCAATGCATACACACACGCGCGTGCACATGCAAGCATACAAACATAATATGACTAATAACATACATAATAACATACACACGGGCATACAGGAAAAGAGCAGCCGGACATACAAAAAGCCAACAATTAGCTCGTCAATCAGCCGCTCAGGCGAAGCTGACATCAAACGCCACAAACTCCATACACACACACACACACACACACACACACACACAAATGTAAACGTTCTAAACGCAATAATGGTCATATGAGAACAATGATATGGACCAGCGCTACTTCGCGTAATTCAAGCAAGCACATGATAAACGGTATAATGAACATTCTCATTAACACGCGAAAAACGAGCATCGACCTTTATGCGCGAGAATGTTGATATATTTACATATGCAGCGACATGCATTGGAAAAATACTTGGAATAACGAATAAAAACACACTTATATTAAAAGTCATGATTGTGTGTGTACACTTTCATTTAAGCTTTTGAATTGATCATTTCGATTGATTTGTTAGATTTTGACATCTGTTACTTTTATTTCCTCAACTATCAATTTCCTGACTAAACATTTATTTCTCAAACTAACTTTATCTTCACACCTAAAACCTAAAACTTCCAGACTGTAATATCTTCCAGACTGTCCAAGTACCTGGAGAGCAACAATCTGCTGTCGGAGAACCAATTTGCATACCGCAAAAAACTCAGCACGACTGACGCTCTGCTTACTATCACGCAAGAGCTCCAGAAAGTGCTAGACAAAGGCAGTGAAGCCTGGATTGTGCCGTTGGATTTATCGGCAGCATTTGACCGTGTGAGCCACCAGGGCTTGTTGCAAAAACTGAGAAACATTGGAATAAGCGGTCGCTTGCTGAGTGTTTTGCATCAATTTCTATCCAATCGCGTACAACGTGTTGCCATCGATGGAGCATACAGTGGCTGGCAGAGCATTGCGTCCGGTGTCCCGCAGGGAAGTGTGTTGGGTCCTATTTTGTTCAACATTTGTTTTGGTCGTGTGGTTGACCATGACTTGTGCTCAACCACACGACCAAAACGCCAGCACAAAACAGCGCCCACAATACCATACAATCACATGCAATACTCGAATTCAACACACACGTGTGTGTATGTGTGTGTGTCGGGGTGAGAAAGAGCCTCTGTGGCATCTCTGATGCAGTTTTTTGTATGCTTTGGCACCTACCGACAGACACAAACACACACACACACACACACACACACACACACAGACTTACAGTCTGGCAGGTTGATCGGAGGCGTGTGAGTGACAACCTGCTGTACCTGCCCTTGCACCCACCCAACATCCCCCTCCCTCAGCGGGAGCGGACTGCCACGGCATCAGGCCCCGTCTTTTTGCCACGACGGCCGCGTGTCAGTCCAACTCTATTAAAGCAATCGCCGTGAACTGACACTTTTTGCACACACACACATATACACACACACACACACACACATATATATATATACAAGCATGGACACACCAAGCGGACAGACAGACAGGCAGACAGACATACACACGTGTGGTTAACAATCGTCGTTTATATGGATGGACAGTTGGACAAGAAGACTCACGTCAATCGTGCGTGCCTGCACATACACACATACACACATACATACGCACAAATGCAAACGGCCAACCCACTCAGGCATTAGCATACACCAGCAGAACGTGGCGCCAGTATGTGATCATACAAAGCACACATACATACACACACACCGGCATACATACACACACACCGGCATACATACACACACACCGGCATACATACACACACACCGGAATACATACACGCAAACAGCCTGTGAGCAATTTGCAGCAAATAGAAAATCTTCACAAAACAGAGTTGCATGCATGCCATGGATAATACACTGACGCATGGGCTCCAAAGGGGGGGGGGGGCTTAGAGAGGCGGAAGTCCACCCAGAGATGTGCCAAGCCCCCCTAAAGTCACCAAATAATTCTGACCAAAAACATTTTGAGTTTAGTTCCTCATGTTCCACCAAACCCCCTTTATAATTAATATATCTATAAATATATAATTAATATATATATCTATATAATTAACACCCAGCACCTACACCGGAGTAATTCTGGCGCCGCCGCTGGGGTATATTTTGAGTGCTAGTAAGCAAAAATATCAACTACTTCTAGCCAATAGTAATATGCTGTATTCATATTATTATCATTGAAATTACAGACAAAATTATGAAAAATGTGGTACGGGCAGAGCGCGATCGCTACAAAAAGCACGATTGCAATCATCATGCATATTGATCATCAGCATATAAAGACAGAGGGAAGTTGCAGTGGGTTAGCAATATTCGTTTATAGACGGGAGGAATAATTGAGACCGTTGAAAATGTTGAAATCGCACAAAATCATCATTAAACATCATTGAAATCAACATTGAAAATATTTCTTTTTTTGGAAATAAAAATCATTCAGTGTTTGTTCGAGGTAATATTGTATTCAAGGGTTCCCAAAGAGGGGGCGCCCCCCGCCTGCTCAAAATTGTTTGTTTAACTAGAATAATAAAATCATTGAAAGAACATATCTGTCATTACATAGATGCAAAGTATAATTATAGCAGTCACTGCAGCCGTCTCTATTAAGCTAGTTCTATTTACACGTAAATAAATGTAAGAATAGCTTCATATGAAAAGAGGCACTGGGGGGCGTACGGGCCTACTGGAAGCAAAAAGGGGCGTCAGCTAAGATAGTTTGGGGACGATTGTTGTAGAGCATATCGCAGTTATGGGTCAAATTCACTTCTCTTTAGATTAAACAAAGCTCTCCCAGCTGAAAATACTGTGAAAATAATGAGCAGACAAATAAAACACATGTGCTAGTATGCGCAGTACAAAACACAATTATTACATTAAAGTGTAATGATATTCCACAACCTGGCAACAGTTGCACGCTGATCAGGGAAGGGACAGGATAACAGTATCCATCTTATCTAGGCCGTCCATGCCCTAGCAAGATGATGCCATCCCAAAGAGACCGCTATGACTGAAAGAGACTGACATAAGCAACAGTAAGCAAGAGTTCACAATTTCTGTCAAGAATTACCAAATTTCTGTTAGAGCCACTGAAGGACCAGCTGTTAGACAGCTAGTGTGGAGCCAATTGAGGCCGCACAGCTGGACAAAGCCGGGAGATGGCGAATCACGCAAGTACTGCGCTCCAGTGAGTGCCCACAATCAGCCGCCGGAAACAGATAAACTATTTCACTGCGACACAATACTACACACCAATGGAAGCCGTTGGTGGCGTGTCAGTGGTGGCGTGTAAGTGGTGGCGTGTCAGTGGTGGCGCAGCGGCTAGTGTGTGTCCAATTTGATATCCGGTCGTGTCATTGCGATGTCACATTGTGTCAAATGGCGACAATGGAGCACAGGCTAAATGTGACCAATCGCTACACACAAACACACCCGCACCCGCACATAAACAGGTGCTCCCAATAACACACTGGACAATGGAGCACATCCGTCAACTCACCGCACTCACCGCACGTTCTCAACGCTAAATCGGCCATCTACTGCTCTTCCTTTCTGCACCCGCTCACAAGTGTCCTATCATCTTGTATAGCGGCCTGTATCAGTATCATCGGCTAAATGACAGTGCAAGACCCGTAGAATTGTAAGAGCGTGCGTCCAATATTTGTCAATTGCACATTCTGCTAATTATGCATAAACACGTCTTGAATATGATATGAAAATCGAATATGACGTAATGTTGAGAAAATGAAGTAACTGTAAAAACAACAATATGAAATTGGTTGAAATTACTGAAAGTGGAATAAATGAATACGTATTAAAAGATAGATGATGAGAAATAATCGAAACACTCAAAACCATCCCAAAAAATAAGTAAGAGCCACTCAAAATAACGACTAAAATTTCTGGGACAAAAAACAACAGGAAAATGTTCCAGTTTAAAGTTTTCCATAAAACTTTTGTACCTCCAAACAGCCTAAGTCGTTGGCAATAAGAATACCAGTCGTTGACAATTAGAATAACAATGTACGTAATGTAACCTACAAGCACACACACGCACGCACACGAACCAATGCATTAATAAACTCAAGTGTGCGTATGTTTCTCATGCAAAACGGATTGAGTTTGCTGTACACTGACTTCGTTAGGGTTAGCATCACATGACCTGCACCGGTATCACGTGGTGTACCCGCTAAAAAAACACCGAAAGCTCTGATGGCTAGTCACACTCATCCGAGCACAACACACACACACACACAAACACACACACACACACACACACACACACACGCACACACACACACACACACACACATACACACACACACACACACACACACACACACACACACACACACACACACACACACACACACACACACACACACACACACACACACACACAGCGCATGATACAATCAACAAAACTCAGCCAGCGCAACACACAGAATAGAACACATATACGCGCGTACATAAATATTACCGTGGCAACAGTGGCAAGCTGACTTATCGCCACATCTTTCCTATGGTAACTACCAGCCTACACCAGTAGTTACCACCCAAGTGATGGCAACTTGAGTCACTTGGTTTAGTGAAAATTGAGAACGTGAGATTACAAGCGGACAAGCGGGGCTAAGACTCCCAAGGGCGTCATGACAAGAATTGCGGAAACATGAAGGGTTGCTGTAAATTATAAGCTCCGTATTAACGTCAGAAACCAGGAAAAAAATCAGCACCGGTTGAATAGCTGGGCACTTCGTAAT
>OU696581.1:6440765-6563265 GCA_916048095.2 Sacculina carcini | reverse complement strand
TGCATAAATCTCATTAAACAGATTTCGCGCGTGCACGTGTATGTGTATAAGCGCGCGCGTGTGTGTGTATGTGTGTATGTGTGTGTGACATTAGTCCAAGCAGCTTAGTCGAAT
This sequence comes from Sacculina carcini, assembly GCA_916048095.2. Classification (NCBI taxonomy): domain Eukaryota; kingdom Metazoa; phylum Arthropoda; class Thecostraca; family Sacculinidae; genus Sacculina; species Sacculina carcini. The sequence goes on along the minus strand of OU696581.1, from coordinate 6,563,151 downwards.
CAAGTAGCAGAACTGGACAACAGTGGCAATTATGTCACGTCTATCACCATGACTACATCATCTACCCATTCGTACTGCACTAGAGAACTTAGCAACAGCTGACGTGCACGCACACACACACACACACACACACACATAGAGACAGACAGTGACAAACACAAACTTCACATCGCATTTGCGTACACGAAGTCCAGTAGCTGATCGCTAACTGCGCGAACTGTAAAGCACTGCGCGAACTGTGAGAAACACTACAAGGACATGACAATTCGATTCAAATTCACATTGCGACCCGATAGCGAGCCTGCAGTAACACACCAACCAGAACATTGACCTCCATTCATTGATGATCACTACGTGTATGACTGTTTGTGTGTATGTGTGTGTGTGTGTGTGTGTGTGTGTGTGTGTGTGTGTGTGTGTGCGTGTGTGTGTGTGTGTGTGTGTGTGTGTGTGCTTGAGTGTATGTATGCAACCCAGCAAAACATGTTGGAATTCTTAAGCATATTTCTGATTGTAGATTACCCAAATATCTACCCATGTATCATGTCTGTGTGTATAGGTGTGTATGTGTGTGGGTATGTGTGTATGTGTGTGTCATGTGTGTATGTATGCGAATGTGTGCATATGTGTGTACATGTGCATGAATGTGTGTGTGAGTGTGTGTGTGAGTGTGTGTGTATGAATGTGTGTGTGAGTGTGTGTGTGTGTGAGTGCGTGTGTGTGTGTGTGTGTGCGTATGGGCGGATGTGCGGGTGGCTGCACACTATCTAACACGTCACTCGGCCGACATTAATTGGCCAGCAAGACACAGACCACCAATCACCCCCTCATTCGTCCCCTCCCCCACAAACACACACACACACACGCGTGTGCGTGATGGAGTGTCGTGTCGTCATGAACACATAACAGCGTTCTATATCAATACAAGCCGCCCATATCAGTCAGCCATACATCCCGCTCTAATGTATTGTCATATTCATGTGCACACACACACACACACATATGTACATACACATACATGTACATACACATACAATGTCCGGAATAGCACGAAGAGTGAGTGTTTATAAATATAGGTTCCTTCGTCGAGTGAGGCAGTGTAATTGCATATGATTGTATCTGAAGGCAGCCGATATCGTTGAAATCGCGTGCATCTTCATACGTAACACAATTGTACAAGCAGCATACTCGTATAAGATAAGGCAATATTACATGCAAAATGATGTAGGTTTATTCAAGCCACTTGGAGAGAAGCACAGAGGCATTGAAGCGATGCATTGCTGCGGAATGCCTCAACCTCAGGAAGCCTTGAACCCCATCAGAAAATATAACACATATAAGAACAAATAAAAAAAGAACGCACAATAAACACATAGCGATGCGAAACGATATATGTGACTGATATAGGGAACTAACCACGCTGCTAGCTGCCAGCTTATCAACATCGGTGTAACTAATGACAAACAGAGTGAAGATTCCCTTCACTGTGCTCGCTAGTGTATATTTACAATTGTTTGTTTCCTCTTAACGTCTATCAGTTTCGATTCAAACATGATTGAGTCAATTTATCATTGATTGACATGAATTATTGTTTTATCAGTGCATTTTGGCATTGATTGACGTCAATTTGAAGTGCGTAGTTAGACGAAATAATGCGGCACTCTAGCACAAGCCAATGACACAAAAGCACCGCCCCTCATCGCCGCTATATATTGTTCAATAGAGCTTGAACGACGCTGGCTCGCAGCATCGATAAATTAAACATCATCAGCGCCCAACAAGCACACACACACACACACACACACACATAAACACACGTACACACACGTACACGAGCGCTGGTAGAAATGCGACGCGATAGAACGACAATAAAACACGGACCACTTGATGGTTGTTATCCAATTGAACCGATCAGCACCCGTCAATCAACAACCACCACAGCTATGTGACCACTAGCACGCCACCACTATTACGCCACCATAGCACACTACTTACACGACATCACTGACAGGACACCAATGACACGGCACCACTGACACGACACCACTGACACGACACCACTGAAACGACATCACTGACACGACACCACTGACACGACACCACTGACACGACATCACTGACACGACACCACTGACACGACACCACTGACACGACATCACTGACACGACACCACTGACACGACACCACTGACACGACACCACTGACACGACACCACTGACACGACACCACTGACACGACACCACTGACACGACACCACTGACACGACATCACAGACACGACATCACTGGCACGACACCACTGACACGACATCACTGACACGACATCACTGACACGACACCACTGACACGACACCACTGACACGACACTACTGACACGACACTACTGACACGACACTACTGACACGACACCACTGACACGACACCACTGACACGACACCACTGACACGACATCACAGACACGACATCACTCACACGACACCACTGACACGACACCACTGACACGACACCACTGACACGACCCCACTGGAATGCCACCTCGGTGCATATCAGTGATCTGGTGAGTTGCCCATTGGTGAGGAATAGAGAGGCTACCAAGTGAGGAATTATAGGTCAGACAGAAACAAATGGGTGTTCATATGAATTCAAATTCTTTCATTTTCGTTTCTACTTACTGACATTTGATTCGGTAAAATAACTAACATTATAGAATTTATCAGCGCCGTTGTAAAAAAGAACAGCTGGTTCATTGTGTGCTATGTGAAAATTATTCAAAATAAAGTGAAAGCGGCACCTGTTAATGCATTGCAAATCACATTACCTGTAATCCTAGCCAAAGAGATTTCACAGCTCATATAATCTAGTGAACCTCAATAGTGACAATTTAAGCTTAATAGCTTATAAAATAGAGCTTAGCTCATAGCTTGAATAGCAAGCTAATCTGTAAAGTAAATCTGTATGTTCTGCCCTTGAACATGACGGCTGATTATTGAATGAGTACTTTTCTACACAAAGTGTCAACTTGTGCGTGTTGTTCGAGGAAAAACGCACGCATTGTTTCATACTTGACTGGAATTTTGGCAATGTGTTTTCAGTGACATGCCATCACTTGCCCACACGTGGATTGGAAGATAAACGAAAATAATAAACAGATAATCCAGGAGAAAGAATCAGACACTGGCTCAAAGGTGAAACGGTGCATTCCCGGGTACGACACAAATTCCTGGTCGCGACGAGAAACGCATCAATTAACCGCACTTAATCATTGCTTAGACGCGGCGCCTAGCAACTTATTGGAACAAATACACACACACACACACACAGACACATACATACAGGGCCAAGGCACGGAGATAGGATCACGAGCATGACCTGCGACATGGACGGAACGTCACGCGTGACCGGGGTCAACACACACACACACACACACACACACACACACACACACACACACACATGCACACACGTGAAGACACAATATGAACATTATCCAAATAATACCTAGTTGAAGAAGAGCGTGAAAACGGGGCCGGCCGTAAAGAATATTAGAAGAGAAAATCACCATAAACCCTAGTGCTAATGCTGCACATTCACTGCGTGTTGTGCTCACTTTCACAAACCCGAACCGAGTCATCATATTTGGAATTCGAGACACCACACCACACTCCGTGTGTGTGGGGACATGACAATTAGCGCATCATTAGCCGGGACAAAAACACACGGAGCGCAGTGTGGCGATCCTAATTGAAATGTCCAGTGACGCCTCCACCACCTCCACCGCAGTCACGTGACCACACTGACAAATGACCCGGCTCAAGCACATACATGCACACACACACACAAACACACACAGCTAGTGCACGAAATTGGTGAGAAAGATATAAGGCGCTCACAAAACCTGTTGCCGAACGGTCACTGCATGCTCACGTGCACCACAACAATTAGACGCAAACACACACACATACATACACATGCAATTACAGTGTTGGTGTTTGTGTGTGTGTGTATATATGCGTGCACAAACGCGAGCTACGTGCGTGTGATGTTATCGGAGCGCGTGCAACAGTTGACCACGGCAACCATCACCGAACAGCGAGCTTTCACGGAGCCAGCCGTGACCAAGGCGACAACACACCAATTCGCTGACATCTCAACTTCATCTGTGCTCGTAAACGTGTATGTGTGTTTATGATAATGTCAGTATTACACATGGTACTGCTATATTCTGACGACTACATCCTGATACCGCTAGACATCTAACGTCACTGCCAGAAGATGTGGAGTACAAAATCGGCAAAGACGGTTGGGTTCCAAACTAGATAGCTCAAATACCAACTTCTGACACACAGTTGAACTCAGCAAACAGTATGCGGATTATTCATATGTCCCCATAATTAAGAATTAACCAACAAATGACAAAAATAAACATGCGAAGCGAAAAAAAAATCACTAGATGTATTTTGCGAATTGCAGATTTTGCAGATGCGAATTGTGGATTTTGCAGATGCAATGACTTCAGTGTTCATTCGAATACAGCACAAAACCAAGAGTGTCTACGAGCGCTTGAGCTTGAATATACAAAGACAGCACTGGGAGAATGTTTTGATGAAAGTGCATGATACCACCACACCCATACATCTACACACACACTCACATACACGCAAGTAGACACGAGAGCACATGACGAAGAGAAACGGGCAATGAGCGGGAAAGCGAAGCATGAATGGTGCATGCTATTCGAGGATGGTGGGATTGAACGTCACCCCCTCACACACTCACACGCTGAACAAACAAGAGACAGCGAGTATAAATTGCACGTGCGCGGCTGATATGCCTGATTGCCGTTGAGAATGCGGTGCGGTTGAGCGAGAATGCACTCAGCACGAGCTAGAGACACACAAATGACCGCACACAGTCATCGTCAGCATCCACAAACAAACACGTGCTCCAACGAGCCGCTGCACACGGGACCACACCAACATTGACATTACGACATAACAGAGTCAAAACAAATGGCTGGACATCATTTGAGAATACGGAATAGCGCACGCAAAAGAAGCGGCAACACCTGAAATTCTGGTGAAAATGGACGGCAACTGTGAAGTAGACAGTTACTCACAGAGTGCACCAATGAAATGTATAAATCGCTCGACTATTATATATCTATCATGCTTTCTTAGTTTCAACTCAACGAAACGATGACTTCATTTGCGCAGGCGTAGATATTCAGATTATCAAAGATGGTTAAGATTCACACATATAAGCACATACATATATACATACACACAACGATGCATCGATAGGCTAGGCGTGTTGAGCCATTATTCAAAGTTGCTCAACTGGAGAAAGAGAGATAGAGAAAGAGGGAGGAGGAGGATCCACGATGTTTCTTTCATCATCATCATCACCATCATCATAAGCAGCGTCATCGCTTCGCCGCTTATCAAAAAGCCCCTTAGTCATCCCTTCTCACTCTCGCTCTCCTTCATGTTAGCATTGTGCATGTCTGTGTATGTGTGTATGCGTGTCTGCATGTGTGTGTGTGTGTGTGTGTGTGCGTGTGTGTGTGTGTGTGATCCTCCGGTCTCCACTCAAGTGCAGTCCTCGAGACGGACGAATAATAATTGGCCAGCGACAACAGACTTTTATTCCCTCCTCTCTTTCTCTCTCTCCTTCTCGCTGACATACACGCAGGCACGCACGAGCACACAACGGCAGACAGACGATCTAAAGATCCGTAGTCAACTATGCAAATTGCACGATTGATATGCAGCCAAAACGAAGCGCGCCGTGCCCAGGTGAAGACGCGAATAATGAATCCGATTTGGCGGAATGGAAATAAATGACAGCCGCACGCCGAAAGAGCTGGAGAACGCGAGCAGATTGCCTACACGGCGAGAAGTACAGATGAATGAGATGCAGACAGCAGCATACGAAAGAAAATGAGACAGAAAGAGAGACAGGGTGAAAGAGAAGTGCAGATTGGCCAAATCAGTGGCGGTATGAGCGATCAATAGAAAACACATACTCTCTCTCGTTTAAATACAAACATACAGAAAACGTAATCAGCATTTGAACCACACAAAAACAAACACGTCATGGTAAACAACACGAGACAGGTGAATGTAAGCAAGTGTGCGTGTGTGTATGCGCGTGTGTGCCGGCGTCAACTAAGCGAGGAGCTGCACAATCTCCAAGACACATTCGATTAGCCGTTCGTACAGAACAACCGCAGTGAACGCCCGCTTCTCGTCGAGAACCAGTGTTGACATTTATCCACAAAACAACTACCTCCATCAACAACAGATGCGTAGTCAACGCAATGATCAAATTTACTTCGCTTTACATTCCATATGATAAAAACGCAGAAAATGTGCAAAACCGATGTGAAACGTTCCTAGTCAATAAGTGAGCACGTCTGGTCTTGGTTATCATTTTGGTTGCTGGGTTCTAGTGAATACTCGTCTTCAAAGGTCATTCAAATTCTTCAAATTCTTCAAAGGTCATGATGATGTGGGGAAAATCAAGCTGACGGTGTGTAGCTTAGAAATGCTCTTGGTGTCAGAATATGACAACTTCTTATGAGATTTTCTATATTTGCATCCTGAATGAAACTATGCGTTATTGTACGGCTACAACAAATTCAGATTAAAATATTATAAATATCATGAGTTATTCATGCTATTAGTGACCATATCAAATTGAATTATCATTAAATATGCACAACATGATTGTTATAATGTGTCTGAAAGCCCTGATATCATTGTTTGCACGGAACTGTGCGGCACTTCTATGTACAGTACAGTTTTGCATTCAATTATTGAGTTAATCATTGTGTAAGAAAGCAGGGTTTGAGAACCGTTTTTTATGCTAAAATCTGAAACTGTTTTAAAAAAAAACAACAGGTGGAATAATTTTTAATTATTTTTTACATATTACCTTTTTCCTACCAGAAATGAACTACGTTGATTATAATAACTTTCATCATTTCATTCAGCAGATCAATTATTTGCAAATATAAGAGTACAAACACTGCAAATATTTACACAAATACTAAGAATATGCACACAAACTTAGTGTCCCTAATGAGACTACGAATAAAAGCGAGTCGCAGTGACAATCCTGACCAGAAAAACAGACAATATTTTCGAGTTGAAAAAAACAACTGAGGAAATATATTTAATATACAAAAAGGTATTTGAACACAAATAACTACATCAAAGAAACCATCATCCATAAAACCAGTTCTAAAACAGGGTACTAATAAAAAAACAATTAATTTGGTTCAACTTTCCTTGATCTGCCGCCAATTTTTTTCGCAATCTCTACATCTACGAAAACCGTTTAAAAAAAATTTGTTTGAAAGAAACCATGGTTTAAAAAAACAGTTTAAATCAAGTGGTTTAACCAGCCGCTTATACGTACCAGCAGGCTACTTGCCATACAAAAGGTATTTGAACGTACATCAATCAAATCTATCTTACATAGATACTGTTTTAGAGAACATTGTTTCATTAAAAAAGCGTTAGTTTAAATTAACGTTTGTCAAAAAAACACTTGACCAACCAATTAGCTTGTCTTGTTCTGCTGTCAACATTTTCTGGACCTGTACATAAATAGAACGAATTTAAAACCAGTTTCAAAAACATCATTGCATTTTTTCATAGAAAACATGATTTCCTTAAAAAACATGATTACTCAATGAATTAGTTTTGTTATGCTGACAAATTCTTTCAAATATCCACATAATTAAAACCATCTTCAACAACATGACTTTTCTCAATGAAAAAAACCTACACCACCGGACCCGGATGCACTTTCAAACAGTCTCCTGAGGTATTTATTGATAAATATTCTTGTTTTTATACCATTATCAAATTATCTTTGAAATAAGACACGTAAATATGTACGAAACATCAATTGAACTCATTTCTATGTACTAAAATCCGACATCCGATGACAATTGGGGCTAATTCTAAAAAACCAAAAAGCAAAAAAACCTAAAGAAACATGTTTTTTTGCAAAAAAAACCGCAAGGAAAAAAAACGGTTTTTTCTGCATCACTAGTAATGGGAACAGCACTAGATGTACCTTGACCAACCGCAGACATTTTTTAGAAAATGTGATTATACGAGAATTCGCAGTCGATGCTTGAGGAGTTCAACACCGACCCTCTTCCCAAGCCGTCCTCAATACTGACAACCATATATAAGCCAATACCAAACCGTAATGCAAACTAATGGTGATGGCAAGGAACAATATGAAACGATCAGATACAAAAAGCCAACCGCAATTGCGTTAAACACTTGTACTCAGTCCATGTTGCAAGTTGATAGTTCCATCACAGTCAACGAGCGATATTTTCGAGGCGATGAAACGGCGCATTCATTCAAAGTCAGTAAACAAATCTCGTCTGAATGCGATTACGCCGATTCAGTGCCACCTAATGACGACAGCCTTACACGATCAGTGCTGCGTAAAAATCTCACTTCACGCACAAACACACACCCACACACATACATAGACACACAGAAAGCACACGATACGCATTCACATGCATACACATCCGGTGTGTTCAATAGGCGAACGGTAATTGTCATAGGTGTGCCAATTTGTTGAGCTGGCGGCAATGTTTGCGACAAAAAGCAGTGCACACGTCGTACACAAGCGCTATCGGTACACCGGAAGTGCGCATTTGTCGATGTACATGTCCCACTTTTACATGCGATTATTTTTCGCCACTAGCTCAGGTAACTGGTGCCGATCACGACCGCAAAGTCACACGGACGGTCACGCATCTGTGCAACAGCAAGCACCGATGACCATTATGAAGCCATAGAGAAAAAGGGAAAGGAAACAATACAAGATAAATGTAGATTGGAGACGTTTGGAAGCAAGATGTTGCTTGCAAAATTTAAGCAGCCGCCGTCTCGTCACCAGCGGCACCATGCAAAAAATGAGGATGTTGACCAGTTGATGATGACCAGGTATAATGGACTAAATTTTGCCTCTTGATTAATGTTGTCGAAAACAGCCAAACCACAATTTCTAACTGCATCGACCAAAGTCAATAAGAACGCACATCAACACCCAACGTTGCCATGAGCATCAGCGTAAATAGAACATCACAAGGACAATATCAATGGCTGAGTATAAGAACGATTGAATCAAAGACAAGTGCAGACTGGGTTATATTCGACTGCCACAGGTGAAAATACGAAAATACCTAGCTTCCACCCGTAGAGACACCACCCCGTTCCACCTATGAGAGTATTGGACTATACCAAAAAAGCATACAGGAACAATCGTTTTTCATTGAAGTAAACAATGTTGAGCCACGACATGGTAAACAGAGGGAACTAGGAAAAATCGAGGCTGAATAGAAAGCGACAGAGATGCAGCATCTGTTGGTCTTACAGAAGCCAAAGACAGAGAGAGGAGAGGAAAAAACAGAGAGGGTGAGATCGGTGTTGATGATGAACGGGAGCAATCACGTCTGCAAGGTGGTCCCGATCTCCGACAGCAGTCGCACTGACCTGACAGTGGTGACCCCGGTCACCAGCCAGATAACTAAGCGACCTGAATCACGGTCGCAGCCACCACCGTCGTATTTCCAAACAACGACCGCAATCATGCAACGACACGCGGGCGATAGCACACACACACACACACACACACACACACATGGCCGGAAAATATGATCATAACAAAGACAGAAGAGAGAGAGCTTGAGAGCCAATTGTTCCCATCATCACAGACAACGGGAGTTCCAGTGGCGACCACACTGACAGAGTTCATTAATCACACACACACACACACACACACATACACATACACATACACATACACTCACATAAACATACACAGAATGGCTTCAACGTTTGACAAAACTGACGGTGAAGTCTCGCACACTTTTTGCATACCACATGCACATATACATGCGGCCAGAAGATCCAGCACAGGGAAAGAATGACATACTTGCACGACACAGGCTAAGCTGATCTACATAAAAAGCCCCGCCAAGTGCACCCTCTTGACATACACACAAGTTTGCGCATGTGCGTGTATGTGCTTGTGTGCGTGTGTGTGTTATTAATAGCGTTCAGTATTATCTGCCAGGAAGGCTGACATGCAAAAGTGATGACCGGCCTTTATGCTGGCGTCAGTGTGTGTGCGACTCCGCCATCACACTGTGTGAAGGTGTGAGTATTGTCTTTGCACGATTATACACCATTGGTTTGTGTGTGTGTGTGTGTGTAGGTGAGATGAAGGTTGATGAATAGTGGTGTGACTGCGTGTCGACAATACACACACACACACACACACACACACACACATGCATACAGCATACAGCACAATGACATTTGTGTGCGCACTTCAACAGGCAGGCAGGCAGGCAGGCAATGAACAGTCGACACACACACACACACACACACACACACACGCATATATAAACGCACGCACACAGTAAAGGTAACACCGATTGTTGATGTACAATCGCATGCCAATCTCGACGGGGCTGCCGAGCGAAAGGAGTTTTGCAAAGTTATATTGGACGATCAGCACCACATCATCTCATCACCACTCGACACCCGACACATACCCATCATATATGGCAGAAACTCCCACTGACACACACACACACACACACACACACACACACACACACACATGGAGCCACCAGGAACATTGGCCTTCCCCCAAACGACGAAATACTATGTTTGTATTTCTGAAAAATGAGTAAGACGCAACACCTGCACCCCGACGGAGGGAGGGGCTGGGGTTACGACGTGCATACACGCGATTGCGCACCTAATGGACAACATTTGACACATAGTGGAGAATCACCACATAGTGGCGCCGTCATCCAAACACTGTCCATCATTCACACACTCAGCACGAAAGGCCGACAATTAGGCTTAATAGACGTGTACAATTGTGTCTACTGTTGATCATTGTCTACTGACGGTCACCACACAGGATGTTGCAACAGTGGCACGCCGAGTAGAACTCAATTTCCGGTCGCTGCACACCACATCCAATCAGCTGCCGAAAATAATCAGCCAACATACTCAATTAGCCGGCAAATGCACCACCGCCCACAGCAAGCACACACACACACACACACACACACACACACACACACACACACACACACACACACACACACAAACACACACGGCTATTACCGATATAATGTTAATTGAACACAATCAGTGATGCCTAGAAGGCGGCTGGAAAACAAAGAGGAAAACACCAACAGAAGAGCAGATACGTTGGCTGACTTGACAACGAGATATGCAGGTGGTGGTGTGAAATGATAGGATGCAATCAGTGGTGCAACTCGGGCCTGGCGTGATGAGATAACAGTCGCCACAAAACAATAATCACACTAACTACCCAACACTAACACACACACACACACACACACACACACACACACACACACACACACACACACACACACACACTAATTCGCATCGTCAGCAACAAGCCTATAATAGCACATGCGGAAATGAAACAGTGGAAATTGCCTATGAACTGCACATCAGCCCAAACAAGATGAACGAAATAAAACAGACAAAAAAGTGAAAGAAGAGGACGCAGACAGAGCACACGAGCAGTGAGGATCAAGCGGCGGTGTCAAATTAGCAAAAACAACAGCGGATGCACACACAAATTCGTATACAATTGGACACATTAGCAAACGGGTGTGAACACACACACGGGCACACATACACGTAGCGTGCGTGTATGTGAATGCGCGTGTGTGTCTCACACGCGACAATGTGACATTTGAGCAGAACACACAAAAACGCACACACATACACCAGATGGACAGACAGACAGACAAACGCTTATTGTGCCTGTGGCACGGAGCCGAACAAAAACGAGGCAGCCAGGCGAAATTGGCCGCGTCAAAACGACATTCCAATGGCCCTGAAGCGCGCTCGCTCGCTCGCGTGCGCGTGTTGTATATACGACAAGGCACAGTCGACAATTATTGGACGTACAGACGCGAGGGACAGCACCCCGTCGATCACCCACCCCCGACGACAATGACGAGATGACCGACGGGAGCAGAGAGAGGGGGAGAGAAGGGCAGTCGTCGCTGTCGACGCGGCTTATCAGTTTGTGTTGCGACAATTATTGACGCACTGGTCGACGTCTTGGTGCGCCAATAAGGCCGCAGACGAGTTTGATTAGCCGCTGCTGAACGACACACACACACACACACACACACACACACACACACACACACACACACACACACACACACACACACACATACACACACACACAACGCGAGCAGTCGTATACGCTTGCGAACACCAGACTGCCAACAACGTGTGTAAGTACGTAAGCGCACACGCACATACACACAGATGGGGAGGGGCAAGTCGAGGGGGTCATTGATGAAACACAGCCAGCCAGACAGACACACATGTAACGCGCAGTTTTAACTTAATAAAACCAGTTGATGCCGCTCAGTGGACACATACACACACACACATATACAGACAGACAGACACACACACACACTAACACATAAAGACTTACATGTGTTCTCGGGTGTTTCTTGTGCTTATTGATGTTCAATGGGTGTAAATGACTCTATGACAGCAAGGCATCCCCTTTTGCGATTTGTGTATGTTTTTGTATATTTGCGTGTTTTCAGTTTGACACTATTCATCATACGACCGAAAACACATTGAAATACAACAACAACAACAACATGTATTTGTTATAGCGCACCAAAGGGCTCGGGCGCGACACGATTATAAACAGTTGGTAACACGGAATACAACTAACAGGACAGATGCAAAAGAAGTAAACTACAAATATGCAATAAAAGACAATACATATAGAGACAAAGTATGGGCAAAACATACAAAACAGACGGACATGACGGACAAGACAAGACGACTGAAACATAATGACAACACAACACAACAAACACAACTCGGAGAATATAATCATAGCGTAGATAAATTAATCATGCATATGAGAGAAGGAATACGAGTAAGAACAGGCTAAAGTAACAGGTTATAGTGATGCAAAAGGTGTGAGAGTGTGGGAGACTAGGTCAAAAAAGAGGTCAAAAAGGTGTTTGGAGAGCCTAGAGCGGAAATAATTGTAGGAAAGAGAAGAAGTAATGTGAGCTGGGATGGAGTTGTAAAGGCGAGGGGCGGAAAAAAATGATTTGGAGGACCAAGTAGATTCATTTACAGCACGATGGCAGACAAGGAGAAGAGAAAATCGGAAAAGAGTGAGGCAAGAAGTGAGGAGAAGGCGGAGATAGGATGGATGATGAGGGTCGTGGAGAAGCATATATCAACACAGGCGAAAGTGAATACGTGGAATAATAGGGAGCCAGCAAAATTGAAAAAGAAATTGAGAAGTGTGACGACAAGGAACAGGATGAAGGACAAAACGACAAGATTGATTATTAACGCGTTGTAAAAATTTAAGAGAACGAAGAGGAGCATGGATGTACAAAGAATAACAATAGTCGAGTCTAGAGAATACATGAGAGTGAATAAGTTTGATTGCGGAAGGTCTGTCAAGATATGAGCGTATAGGATAGAGGGACCTCAAGATAATACGACAAGTGCGGGCGACAGAGAGGATATTGTCGGATGAAGAGTGTATTGTTTTATGAAACAACACGGAAATTGCAATTTTCGAACATATATATTATTCAACAAAGGCTTACACCAATAACAATATTAGAACGCTCTCACCATAGCAAAACACTCACAAGTACCACACTACTCAAAATCTCTTGTCACCTTGTCGCTAACGCGCAGCGTATGACGCCTCAATAATTATTTACAATGATGCCACCTCACACCTCCCCCTCAGTCACGAACATAATCCGACAGGTATCGTGGAGGACGCCGTTCGCGACTGGTACGACGTGGAGCTGGTGTGGGCCGCTCCACTTCAGTTTGCTGCCGGTTGTTGCTGATGGACGGACTGATGGTGGCATCGCTTTCCATCTGGTTCGGTTGTTCACGTACAGATGCCTCCAGCAAAAGATGCCTTCTGTTACGCGTTGTGATGCGTCCACTTGGTGTGCGGAGTACATAGCTGCGTGGGCCTTTTATTCCCACGACGGTCCCAGTACAGTCCCACCTTTTGCTCGATTGACTTTGAATGACCACTGCATCTCCCACCCTCAGTCGCGGCAACGGATGCGATCCTTGATTATAAGTCAGCTGAGCTTGAACGCGGCGTGGTGCATCGATGGCGTTCGCAATACTCCTCCACTTCGGTGCAAAAGCACTACGATGCATTGGAATGGTTGATCGCATAGGGTGGCCGAATAAAATTTCCGCTGGTGATTGCCCATCTGCGCCCGGAGTGTTCCGCAATTCCAGCAAGCCTTCAGTGAAAGCGTCATCGTCGAGTTCCCCGTTAGACGTCACCTTCTGCACTAAGCGCTTGATGCGCTTGACCGCTGATTCCGCAAGACCATTCCCTTGCGGATATTCGACACTGCTCACATCATGCTGCACTTTCCAGTGCATAAGGAAGTCTCTCGTTCGGCGAGAAGTGTATTGCGGTCCACCGTCGCTGCGAAGACAGTTGGGTACGCCGAACGTTGCGAACAACTGACGCAGCGTCCGGATGAGATGTCGTGATGTGGCGTCTGACCGTGGGCATTCTGCGACACAAGGCCAGTTGGAATATCTGTCCACATATATGAGGTAAGTGCGGCCGGCGTGCTGAAAGTAGTCCGTGGCAACACTTTCAAACACTCTGGTAGGTTGATCGTCACAATAGTAAGGCTCTTTCGGTTGACTGTTGCGATAATGACGACATGAAGAGCATGACGATACAGCCATTTTGACATCATTTTGTATTGTCGGCCAGAATACCGACTGCCGTGCTCGACCTATAGTGCGATTCATGCCCTGGTGTCCACTATGAAGTCGGCGGATGATATCTCGTCGCATTTTACGAGGAACTACAAGACGGTTTCCGTAGAGTATCAAATTTCCGTCTACATATAATGAACTTCTGATGTTCCAGTAAGGTTTTATCTCATCTCGACAGGCGTGACGATCATCTGGAAAGCCATGTCGAATAGCTTCTTTGAGGCAAATGCACTCCGGATCACTCATTATCGCATCTTCGATTTCACCTAGAAGCCCATCGTCAGTTATATAGCTCTCTTGGTCGCCATCAAGCGTTAAGTGAGCCACTGCTGCAACACCGATTTCAGGAACCGGATCCAGAGTTACTTCGTCTTCTTCGCCGTCGAGCGGAGCTCGAGAGAGACAATCGGCAGCTGCGTGCTTCTTGCCAGGACACCATGCAGCCGTAAATTGGAGATGAGCCAGCTTCGCTCGTAACCGCTGCAAACGAATATTGGCAATATCCGCTAGACCTTTTGAATTCAGGATTGGAAGAAGAGGTTTATGATCAGTAATGATCGTGAAATTATTCAGAGCAGCGAGGTAGTTGTTAGCTTTAATGCAGGCCCATACTACAGCCAATAACTCTTGTTCAATAGCGGCGTAGCGAGTTTCTGTATCTGAAAGTCGACGCGAACCGCACTGGATGAGACGCCATTTCTTGCTCTCATCTAGCTGGCGTACCACAAATCCGAGTCCCTCTAGACGAGATGCATCTGTCTCCACGACAGTCTCTCGTGACGGCCGGAAAAAATCCAGTATTGGGGCAGAAGTCAGTATCTTTTTCGTTGCTTCGAAAGCGCGTGTATGAACGCACTCCTCCCAATGCCATTCCACATCTTTCTTCAAAAGTTCGTATAGTGATGCGGCGGTACCAGCAATTTCGGTCGAAAATTGTCCCAGCTGATTGGCTAACCCTAGGAATGAGCGAAGTTCGGTTAGATTATTCGGCCTAGGAAATTCCTTGATAGCGCGAATTTTCTTTTGGTCTACCGAATATCCGTTTGGTCCCACGTCAAAACCACAAAAATGCACTTGCGATTGCGCGAAGTCAAACTTATCACCATTCAAAGTTATGCCAGCAGAATCACAGCGCATTAACAACTGCCAAATGTCTTCAAGGTGACTGTCGTAGTCTTCACTGTACACAATCATATCATCAACCATTTTGCCCACATTCATCACACCAGCAAGAGCAGCATCGCATCTCGTGTTGTATACATCGCCGCTTGAAGCCAAGCCCATGGGTGCTCTTTTTAGTCTGAAGCGACCCCAAGGTGTGAGAAAACATGTTAGATCTCTATCATCTTCGTGGATGGAGATTTGAAAATAACCATTTTTAGCATCCAGTGTGCTGAAATATTTTGCTCCTGGTGTTATACTAGAGACTACATCCATGCCAGCTCTCACAGGATGAGTTGGACGTTTCAAATACTTGTTCAGTGGTATTAGATCGATAGTGAGTCTACAATCAACAATGGACCCTTCTCTACGCTTTGGCACGGGCACAACAGCATGACACCATTCGGTCGGGTGAGTTACAGCCTCGATGACGTCCTGTTGAAGCAGTTCATCGATGTGACGCTTCATGTATTCCCGATACGCCAGCGGTATCACTCTGGGAGCAGAAATGTGCTTGGGCTGCGCATCAGATGACAGCAATATCCGCATAGGAGGTCCATCCATGGTTCGCAGTGGACCACTCGTTGAAAATACTCTCGGAAAGGCTGCTTTCATTTCTGCAAGATGTTGTGATCGTTCATCAAGCGTTGGGCTGCGCATCTGCTTCCAGGTCGGACGTTTCAAGTCGATCTGGTTGTTGATTACAGGAAGTGACTTGCGTTCGGCTTGTGCGGCTGCTTTTAGCATGATGGTCGAGTCCTTCCTTCTTTGCGTAGTTACATTCTGCACTGGAATTTGCTGTGGAAACGCTCGGTGAATGATGCGCAGGTCAACCGCGTCCACCCACGACAAAAGCGCGTCGTTCGCCGCTGGCACCACATACAATGTAGTGTTGCACGACGCATCACCCAGCTCAAGAGTGGCGGTGCAGGTGCCTATGCAGTACAGGTGCCCACCGTTGGCTGACCGGAGTCTCTCACTGCACGGGGCAAGTTCAGATTGTTTGATGCCAAGTTTTTTGGCAACACAAGCGTTGATCACGGATACCTCGGCGCCGGTGTCGGCGACCCACGAGACTTCTGTCGATGCGCCTTTCGATGGTCTGACACGAATTTTTACGGGTGGCACTTTTCGTCGCTTCTTTTTGCCGTGGCTGATATCACAAATCGTGATACGCCTGAGATTTGTCCCTCGACGTTTTGGTGAATGCGAAGATTTATTTTTGTCCGATCTGTTGTGTCTGCTAGAACTGCGGCACACTGCTGCAAAGTGGTTCGGTTTGCCACATACCGTGCACGTTTTGCCGGCTGCAGGACATTTGTGGGTTTGTGCTTCCACCAAGCGACCGCATCTTGAACATAGTGACTTCTCAGTGGCGTGAGATGATTTGCCGCGAACATTTGACACAGAAATATGTTTTTCCGGCTGCTTTATCGCCGACGAATTGACAGCAGCGGTTTCTGATGATCGACAAATAGCGACAGACTTTTCGAGAGTCAAATCCTTTTCTTGGAGCATTTGATGTAACGCAATGTCGTCAGATGTACCCATTAGAATTTCGTCGCGCAGTCTGTTGCTGCTGCATGATGTGCAGAAATCGCAGAACGACATGATTTCTTTGACAGAGCACAAAAAATCATCAAAATTCTCACCGGCTTGTTGACTACGCAGATAAAAATCACGACGGTCGAGAATTACGTTCCGCTGAGAGCGCAAGAATGACTCCATTTTCGAAATACATTCGGTCAGTGGAACATCCTTCCTGATTTCGAGGCTATAACGCAGAGAACGTGACCAGTCCTCATCAATTGAAGCATGAAGCACTGCTTGTTGTTCTTTTATAGGTAGTTTATCAATGCCACAGAGAGAAACGTGCCCAGTGAATTTGTATCTCCACGTATCAAACTCTTTCAAAGAGCATGAATAATGCAAAATTGGAGCATTGTTGTTGGGAAGCTTTATTGCTCTGGATTCGCCCGATATATTCTGATTACGTTCAGCTGACAGAATTCGCTCATATTCAGCTTCTCGGCGAGCACTGTGCTCTGCCAACTGACTGACTGCTAATGTCAGTTTTTGTATCTGCTCTTCAAGAGTAGATGTCGGCTGCGCCATGTATTGTTTTATGAAACAACACGGAAATTGCAATTTTCGAACATATATATTATTCAACAAAGGCTTACACCAATAACAATATTAGAACGCTCTCACCATAGCAAAACACTCACAAGTACCACACTACTCAAAATCTCTTGTCACCTTGTCGCTAACGCGCAGCGTATGACGCCTCAATTATTATTTACAATGATGCCACCTCACAAAGAGAAAGATGAGTAAAAAATAACTCCGATATTGCGAACTGTCGAGGATAGGATAAGAGGTAAGCGAGGAGGAAGAATACGAGGAGGATGAAGAGCCAGAAACTCAAACTTGGACGAATTGAGGAGAAGGTGACGGGACGACGCCCAAGAAGAGATGGTGGATAGGATGTCAGAGAAAAAAGACAGAGAAAGGAAAGGAAGAGGGATATAGAACTGAATGTCATCAGCGTAGATATGAAATAAGATGGAATACATACGAAGGAGAGGGCAGAGGGAGGACATGTAAAGGTTCAAGAGTATCGGACCAAGAATAGATCCCTGAGGGACACCTGATGAAAGATGGATAGGATCGGATACAGAGGCATAGAAGTTGACAGAGTAGGTCCTTCCGGAAAGGTACGATTTACGGAGAGAGAGAGCAGAAGACGAGATACCAAGATGAGAGAAGTCGTGAATTAGGATAGAGTGATTAACAAGGTCGAAGGCGGAGGACATATCGAGAAGAACGAGAAGAACAGAGCGACGGTACGAGAAGTGCATATACATTGAAGTGCAAATACATTAATGTCATGCATGTCTGATGATGCAAAATAACGTACAACCAGTATTGGAATTAATTACAGATACAAATTCACAAGTATGTCGGATACATTGCATTATAGTATATGTCTTCACAAACAATCACAGCTTCAATTGTGTGGAAAAATAATACGGGAAATTCGAACATTCTTGTGAGAATAATGTTCAAGAAGAATTCATTTGATAATATTCCAACACCCAATGAGAAAATCAGCTCTGTGGAGCAGAAGTGCGCCGAAACTATTGTCACGAGATGAAATCCGAGCAGAACGTAAATAAATCCTGCTTTGATGCGAGCACAAATGAGCACCATCGAAACTAGCAAGTGAATAAGCCTCGCACAATCAGCAATATCTACCAGGACACGTACAAGCATAGAAGCATACAAGAATGCATAAGAGGTGTATTGTGCTGAGCCTACATTGGAAACCCATGAACAACAACGTTATCCGAAGAAAACACAATTGTATGCGGCATACATTTACACAATGTATAAAACAGTGTGTGTATACGTTTGGATGTATGTCTGTGTGTGAATGTTCGTGTGTCAAATTGACGGGGAAAATCAATCTATGAATGGAACTCAATTTGATCAATGACGCGTCATTGGACGTCAGTTTGGCGGAGCGCAAAACACTTTGATGTATGTGTATGTATGTGTGTATGGAATGTGGAGCAAGCGTACATACACACACACGCATACATACGCATAGCGCGCCGGCTGATCTCAAGAATATTCGACGACCTCACACCAGCTGCCGTGTGGTGACACTTCAAGGGTGAACTGGCCGCCAGCCGCAAAAAGCCGCAAGCAGCACATCATGCGTGAATCGCACCCCGCTTAGCCCGCGATCACCTTACACAGTGAGAGCCAACCAGAGAGACACAAGAAAAGACACAGAAAGAGCAGGGAAATAGAGAAAATGAAATTCGCTAGACGGTCGATGCTAGCAGGACGGGCGACGTTAGGTGATGTTTTGATGATTGCTTGTCTGGACCTGTCGTGTGTCCACAGCGACCTGCACTCGTGTGACACCAGTCCGATCAAGTCGAATAACCAGGCAGGTGAAAAGAGCAACGTCCAGAGATAAGCTTGAAGAGATGCTCCGGTGAAAGAGTACTGATCCATCCATAAACGACGGATTGGAACAAGCCTAGTCATGTGTAGGGATGAATTGAGGACCAAACCGATGTCGCATTTGACGAACCTCGCTCGAGCATGTGGGACCATCACGAACCTCCAGCAGGTGTCACTCAATCTCTCCCTCCTTCACTCCTCCTGCCTCTTTAACTGGTCGTTTCTTTCATGCTGCTTCGCGGCGACGCCACTAGTCGGTGATGGTGCGGATTTCACGCGCGACGGCCTTCCAAAAGAAGCAGAGCGGCAGCACAATAAGACTCGACCGCGACCAATGCCACCACCACTCACACGCCACCACAGTAGGCACGACCACCAACACGTCGCTCAGAGCACACGTCACCCGTCCGTTGATCTTAACCCACCTCTCTCCTTCAGTTGTCCCCCATCGTTGCCCTGATCCCGTGTATGTGTATGCGTGTGTGTGTGTATGTGTATGAATGTACGCCGGCGGTGTGTAGACGTTGTCGGATGACTTTTTGATCGGTCGAAGCGAGTCGGTCATTGAAACGGCACAGCTCGCCTCATTGAATGGTCCGCTATACACCACACACATACACACACACACACACACACACACACACACACACACACACACACACACACACACACACACACACACACACACACACACACACTAACAAACGCGAACCCTTATCCACATCGATAGATGCACGCTACATATGCCAAAGAGTATGCATGAATGCACACGCGCGCATAAAACACGACACCGCTTAATAGAGCGTACACTCCAGCGACCCCACTGAATATCACAAACACACACATACATACACACACACACACACACACACACACACACAAGCTCGCGCACAGAAGCATATATGTATACATACAGACACGAGCATGCATAGGCACATGAGCAGGTACATGATCCGTCGTGGCGTAAGACAGATATTCATAGGAAAATGCCAATTTCAAGTGCACCAGAACAAAGCCCCGTTGGTACACAGGTTTATTGGTGAGCAGCGACGCATAACGCATTGCATATAGAGATGTGACCCAAAAAAACCAATGTTTTTTCAAACCCGTTGTTTTGCCAAAAAACAATTTTTCTATGTCATGCAAATCATTCAAATTATGGAAATGATATATTTGCGATGTTAAATGAAATATTTTTATCAACACATGAGTTATCAATGGTTTTAGTGGCCCTATCAAATTGAATTATAATTAAATATGCACAATACAATTGTTATAATGTGTCTGAAAGTCCAAATATTATTATTCGTAAGGTACTGTGATGCATTTCTATGTACAGTACGGCTTTACATTCAATTATTGAGTTAATCATTGCGTAAGAAAACAGGGTTTGAGAACCGTTTTTTTCTGGTAAAAATTGAAACTGTTTTAAAAGAAGACAACAATAGGTGGCGAAATTTTTGGTATTTTCTTACACATATACCCTTTTCCTCCCAGAAATGAACCACGTTGGTTATAACTTTCATCCTTTCATTCAACGGATCAATTATTTTTGAATATACAAGTACAATCACTGTAAATATTTACACAAATACTACGAATATACACACAAACGTAGCGTCCCTAATGAGACTACGAATAAAAGCGAGTCGCAGTGACAATCCTGACCAGAAAAACAGACAATATTTTCGAGTTGAACAAAAACAACTGAGGAAATATATTGAATATACAAAAAGGTATTTGAACACAAATAACTACATCAAAGAAACCATCATCCATAAAACCAGTTCTAAAACAGGATACTAATAAAAAGACAATTAATTTGGTTAAACTTTCCTTGATCTGCCGCCAATTTGTCTTCTCAAAATCTCTACATCTATGAAAACCGTCTTTCAAAAAAATTGATTTTGAAAAAAACAATGGTTTAAAAAAAAGTTTAAATCAAGTGGTTTATCCAGCCGCTTATACGTACAGCAGGCTACTTGCTATACAAAATGTATTTGAACGCACATCAATCAAATCTATCTTACATAGAGACTGTTCTAGAAAACATTGTTTCATTAAGCGTTAGTTTAAATATACGTTTGTCAAAAAACACTTGACCAACCAATAAACTCGTCTTGTTCTGCTGTCAACATTTTCGGAATCTGTACATAAATAAAACGAATTTAAAACGACTTTTACACAAATAATTCCATTTTTTCATAAAAACATGTTCTCATTATAAAAACACATGATTACTCAATGAATTTGTTTTGTTCTGCTGACAAATTATTTCAAATATCCACATAATTAAAACCACCTTTAAAAACATGTGGTTTTTCAATGAAATAAACCTAAACCACCGGACCCGGATGCCCTTTCAAACAGTCCCCTGGGATATTTATTGATAAATATTTTTGTTTTTCATACTATTATCAAATTATCTTTGATATAAGACAAGTAAATATGTACAAAACATCAAGTCAATTCATTTCTATATATAAAAATCCAACATCTGATGACAATTGGGGCTAATTCTAAAAAAACATATAAAACATGTTTTTTGCAACAAAAACGCATAAAAAACGTTTTTTTGCATCACTAATTGCATATCGCTAGCCATTTCCACTGAGGGACGTTCAATAAGGCAATATGGGAAAAAATGTGCATGCAATGTTGGACTAACTGAAATAACAGCGGTCGAATCCATAGAACTAACCTTAAAGAAAAGGAGCATTATTAAATACGCTGTATCTCGCTGTATGAGTTAATACGTATGATTCGCGAAAAGTAGAAGTACATGATCATTTTGAAAATAGATACTGAATGACGCAATGATGCTGAATCACAGAGTTACGCAAAAAGTTTTATACATAAGAACAATATGAAGCGAAGCACTCACAAGGTCACATACAGACAACATAGGAGATGGGCACACATAAATCAAGCATCTCACAAACATACTGGCCCAGAAACAAGAGAAAACACACATACACGCATACGCACACACAACGTTCACACAAAACCACAAGACATCGGCCAAATACAATGGAGCAATATGAAAGTAGAAAGACAGAGATAACAGTGGATATGACAGAAGTAACGCGTAGAATGAGGCAATAAAACAAACTGAGACGTGCCAAAACCATCCTCTGACAGTGGGCAATGCTCGAGATACGTTGAGTAAACATAAAACAACACATTAAGTTGAGCTTGTGCTAGTGCATGTATGACTGTGTGACTACGCGTGACTGTGCGTGCGTGTGTATGTGTGTGTGTGTGTGTGTGTGTGTGTGTGCATTTGTCTGAGTGTGTGTGAGTGTATGTATATATATGTGTGTGTGTATGTGGAAGTGTGTGTGTGCATGTATGTGTGTATGTGTATGTTTATTGGATTTACTTGAGTAAACAATTCAATGGATTATCAGCGCTGTTATTGATAATGAAGAGTTGGTTCATTAAGCAGTCGGGAATCAGAAAAGGAGACTACATGCCTAGACCAAACATGAAGCTGTGTGTTAGCGCCATATCAACGAATCACACCTTCACTAGCCCATCAGCTATTCTCAAAGTAAAGTCCATCATTTATATCATCACGCCTAATAGAACACATTGCATTTTCGTCTTTCTTAATTTCTTAACAACAAAAAGTGGGTGCGATGACATTTGTTCATCCCTTCGTATGTATGTCTGTCTGTATCTGTCTGTGCGTACAAGTGTATGTGTGCGCTTGTATGTGCGTGTGTTGAGGGCTACACAGTTCACTGAAAGTCAATGAGGCGAGCGACAAGTACACAACGACAGAAAACTTCCACTCTATGCATGCACACACACACACACATACATACACTTCAGCCGTTTCCGGTGAGAGAGACGTGTGAAAGGCACAACACCACTGAATCGGCAAGATTGTATCATCCACTAGCCTAGCGTGACCTCAGTATGGGTCAATACAGGTCACAGTCGCCGACCAATGAGGGAAGGTCAACGACAAACCAAAGTGTGTGTGTGCGTGTGCCTATAAATGTAAATGTAATGTGTGTATGTGTCGGCATGGATATCAGGTTTATGTGCCTCATCTTAAAATTGCATGGAACAGATGCAAATTCAAATTATTCAACATTTATATAGCACCACAAGAAATGGGAAGCTGGTTGTAGTGAAGTCGTGGTGACGTACTCTTCTTTATTAAAACTATGAAAATACAGGCAAAATATGTATTCTCATTCATACAAAACGTGAAAAATTATTCACGCTGGGATTTTTTCTCTCAAAATATACACTACAAAAGTCACGCCGTAAACAAGACTTCACAATAGGCACACATTTAATCCCCCCACCCTCCACACACACACACACACACACACACACAAGATCATTATTGACTTTTGGTCTGTCAGAACGCGTTCATCCTCTACGTTAATTGCACGTACCAAGCAGTACCATGCGAACGCAGTCTGCAAAATTCCAACACTATATTTCCGTGCACACACACACACACACATACACACACACACACACACACACACACACACACACACACACACACAATGCATGGCAATGTCAAGAAAAAGCACTCATCGAACGTGCGGGAGTTTTCGCTGGCTGACGTCACTATTGTGATTGTGAGTCACATTGTGTGACTTCAATCAAGCTGCAGTCATGCGGACCGACGGTTCATAATTGCAGCTCGATGCATGCGCCGCCCAGATGTCGATCTAGCCGCTTGCAACGAGCTGACTGGCCCGGCTAGACGTCGTCAATGCTGCTCTTGATGAAGGGCAGAAAAATAAGCTTGCGTCATACCGGCAGTGACTGTGAGGCGGCCAGCCTAGTGTTGTAGACGGTCAGTCAAGCATACACGGTCGCAGCCAGTGTGGTTATAGGTACAACGTGGAAAAGCCGCACAACATACGTCACAGAATAAAAGACCCATTGACGCCAATTGTGCTCTTAAGTATTGGAACAGCAGAACACTTCTACAGAATTAAAAACGCACAAAAGAAATAACAAGAACAATATGATATATCTAAGCCAATACGGCTGCAGACACGTTCGGCCCAGTTAAAAAAAGATCCAACTCAAGGTGACATCCAACTCTGTCTGGCTTTGGACCGGGGGAGTACCACTGGCTCCTGCAGCAGATAAAAAAGCAACCCCTAATCAAGCACATCGCCACCTCATGAGCCGACAAGTTAAAAAATACTACAACAATGAACTAAGGACTCTGATGCAAAATGCAAAGCGAAAGCACAAACCACCCATTCTGTCGTTGTGAGAGCAAAAGGCAGACTCATCAAGAGCGTAGCTAGAAGGAGCTAGGTGAGGCACGCTTCACCAAGCAATTAAGCCTCATTATGAGTAATTTAGCAATTTATATACTCAGTAGAGCATCGCTATGATACAACCTTTTAGACCAAACAGCAATATATGATTACGCCATGCACATCCAATAAGCCAAAACCACCGATTTCAATAGTCATTCAATAGTAATTGCTAATTCAAAAATGATGTCATTTGTGATTCAGCCAATCATTGGATATTTGGCATCAGCAGCTCAAAACGCACACACTGAAGAAAAAGACGAAGGGAAGGGGACAGAGCTACAAAATGAAGAAAAGTTGTATAAAAGACATAACAAGAACAGTTTTCCGTACAGCGCAATCGAAGAGTGGAATGAGCTACCGAAGAACTTCGTAGAATGTGAAAAATATCGGAGTTCAAACATAAATTAGATGGAAAATGAGACAGGACAGCTCGAACCTAAGCTCATATCATGTAGCACAACTCGGTAAGTACACTGTTCACCTGAGCAACAACAGATAACAGGCAAAACGCGAATGACACACAGACGTTGTGACCAAGTGCTGAACAAGAGTAGCGAGTTAGTGGAAAATGCAACACAATATTGTCATTTCCGCTATGAAACACGCCCAACGGCGAGCGCTGTGGAAGTAGTCAGTCGACCTCTTCACACATCGTTTTGTGCAAAATGTGCAATAAAAACGGCGGCGG
Organism: Sacculina carcini; assembly: GCA_916048095.2. Classification (NCBI taxonomy): domain Eukaryota; kingdom Metazoa; phylum Arthropoda; class Thecostraca; family Sacculinidae; genus Sacculina; species Sacculina carcini. The sequence continues at coordinate 6,537,134 of OU696581.1, read as the reverse complement.
TGAATTTCCTAGGGGAGAAATCACGGCTGTCTGACGAGTTCCGGAAGCCAGAGTAGGGGGTCAGTGGAGATGAACTGCCACAGGGGAGAGAAACACGTGCCAAAAATGCCAACTGAAGCAGATCCAAATGCGATATCTTCCAGATAGCGTTCTCACACTGGCACACACACACACACACGCACAAACACATGTACAAGTGTTACACACCATTGACGATGTACGCACATATGCCCGGCAGAAAGACACGCTGAGGGGCGGTCGGCATGTCATGCATTGAATTGAAGGGGTGGCTGAGGAAGTCACGGCCATTGCTGAGTGCAACGAAAGAGAATGCAGAGCAGAACACGTGCGCCCAGGCGACAAATCTGGACAAAAGGCGAGCAGGCCTAACATACGTCCAGTGCAGCACAACCAATGAGCCGGCACAACACACCGACACACACACACACACACACATACATACACAGACGTGGACGGACAGAAGTGGCAGTGCTTCACATTAAGCCGTAAAGGAGAGTGCTTAATCACTGATCGGACCAATCTATCTGCCACACCCACACATGCTCACATTGATAGATTCAGCCGGACCCAGGCACAGGCGCGTGCATGCACGTGTGTGTGATATGACAATGATACAATGATACAGTCCGAGTGCAGCACGCACCCGGACCATCATGTGCAATCGTCCGCAACAAAATAACACATCAATCAGCGCCAACTGACAGCGATGTGCATCGATACACCGTAGACGCACACACAAACACACACTAGCACACACCAGTGTACACAATTTCACACAGGTCTAAACATAAATAAAATCGTTGCTGAAACATAACCACCGTTCCATACTGACATAAAAAAGAGTGCCAGTACAAAAGTAGCAAAATAGCATGGCGATGCCAAGTTTGTACCTTATCGCCCCAGTGACACCGCCAGGTGGTAGTTCGTGAAAGTTCGGGGTTCGGGGAGATTCACTTGAACGACGGTTCAACAATCTGGAGTGGTGAGCGTACTGGTGAGATGAGGTTGATTATTAGGTTGGTGAACTCCCATGGTCTTACTATTTCGCCTCTCCTGTTTTAGTCCCATAGTTTGTTTCCCTTAGGTCTCATCTGTTCTAGACCCGTGAGCCTTTCACTTAGGTATCTTCTGTTCTAGTCCTTCTGTTCTAGTCTCTTCTGTTCGTTCCCTTCTGTTCTGCTCTGTTATAGCAGCATGCATTTTCACTTTAGACCGTAATTGAGGTAGTCCAGTGTTAACTTCCATTTAAGTCTCTCCTGTTCTAGTCCTTGTTTCCAGTTGGTCTCTCATGTTCTAGTCCCATGATATATTCACTTTTAGTTCAATTGCTCAATTTCCATGGTCTCTTTCTCCTTCGGCCTCTTCTGTTGCAGTCCCGTGGATCCTGTGGTGTCCGTTGTTCAAATCCAACGTACTATATTGTACTATGCTACCATTGCTTTTGCACCGGAAAATGATTTGATTGTTAGGAAAACAAATTTTCATTATTTACTGAAATCAACTAGATATTCTTGCAAGGATGAATGAGATCATTTACCGAATTGACAACATTAGAAGATTATAACTGGTTACTTTGGAGCGCAACGTAGATAACAATAACTGGATAACTTGGAAGCACGGCGTATAGTCGTCTATACCACTGGTCTGCGGAATATGCTTAATTGCCCATAAAAGGTGAAAAACGTTACTAGCATCTACAATACCAAACAAAGAGGATACATCCTAAATATCATGTATACCTTGATGAACACTACAAAACTACTTACTCTGAGACAAATCAAACGATACAGTTTTTGTTGTGTGAAAAAGTGTGCAATCACTTATACTGCACGGCAATAAATCACTGAAGAAAAACATTATTACTCGTCGGCATGTGCACGGATTGTAGGAGCAGTTTTTGTGGGCACCAACAGTATGTTCCTTGGCGACTATACCCACGACTACGAGTATATGAGTATGTGCGTATGTGTGCGTGTGTGTTCGTATGCCTGGCATAATTACAAAAAACAAGTAACGTTGTCGCGCAGAAAACAACACCGACGTCGAGATGACGATGCATCATCGACATCGACACGACAGCTTCGTCGACATCGATACAAGAATGACGCACCAGTTTTGTACGACATGCACTCACACACACACACACACACACATACACGCAAGTATACATAAAGGAGAGAGAAGAAGAGAAAGATAGTAGAAGGAAAAGAAGAAGCAGAGAAACAGTGTGACCACCGATCGTCAAACTAGATTGACGAGCGTTCATTGCATGTCGCACACATGTATACTGCATTGTGTGCACTCTGATGGATTAACATGCCATAATTTGATCATCCATCATACGCGCTGTCACACACACACACACACACACACACACACACACACACACACACACACACACACACGATGAGCGTGCGCGGCAAAGTTTTGAGATATCGGTTGTTTTCAGATGCATCACACCAATCATGGACTAGGTCAATACAGCAGCGTAAAAAGGCGAACAAGAAAATATCGAGGCGTAATTAATACGCGCCGTCCAAACTCGGCATTCGAAAAAATACGTGTGTCTGTGTGTGTATGCATGTTGATAGTTTTGAGCGATGGTGAGGAGTACAGCTGCGACAATTAGAAGGCGATACACGACACAATACCGCGAATAACACACACACACACACACACACACACGCACACACACACACACAAACACGCACACACACACACACACACACACACAAACACGCACTAACAAATGCCACGGACAATAGCGGCGATGGCTTGTACTTGCTCTATAACTGGACTTCAATGGAGAAAACTGTATAAATCATTTTTAATATTCAACACGGACACACTATATAATATAGAGGTTTATCACATGTATCAGCGGCTTCACAGAGCCACTCAGGAAAATTCAGCCATTACTACCAACACAATACGGCAGTTGTTTGAATATGGCTGACATGTGGATTCGAGTTGTGGCTTAGTTCAACTTCACGTTTCAATTGTCGAATCATTCAACAGAAGTGAATGTCATCCAGATGTCGACTTCGACGGCCAATATAAAAAACATCAACTGTTGAATTTGCCGAACGACTGTGTAACTTCCGAGCGAGTGCAATCATCACTGGCTCATTGTCGACGGTAGAATGATGCGTGAACGAGATGAAACCAAGTAGTAGAGCTGAACCAAACTAACAATGCACCCCTCCCCTCATACATACACCCGGAAAGAAACGCCAAACAACGAAGCCAATGAAACAGGATCAAAGAGACCAACAAAAACAGTACCTGCTGTTGTACAGCATACAGACGAGACACACAAACACACACACACACACATACATAGAAATACACGCAAATAGAAAAAAGAAAGAACACAAAGTAGACTGGTTTGGGAAGTGAAAACCAGTAAAATACTGATGTCAGCGTCCAGAAGAAACAAAATCAGACCTTACATAAGCTACGGTAAACTACAAGATAACATCTAGGATATTTTTAGTGTTCCAAACACACCCACAAGCAGTTATATCACAGGTAATTACATACACGCACTCAAATATTTCACATATAAATTCATAATACCAATTAATTCATATCATATCCTTTATTAATGGATGCCAACATCAATAATAGCATAATATGCAAGCTATATTAATCACATTTCGGTATTCGTACCTTTGTCTTCTTAACGTCCTATACGAGGCATACAAATTAAAATACATGTGCATTTGTAAGTAGGCCTAGAAGCATCGTCCATACAAACACTGGCGTGTCTTGCACCCAGTCATCACATGCGTGTCGAAAACGACGATAATGACGGCGCAGCCCCGTCGGCATCGACGAACGCGTCTGGTCGTCAAAATTGTCACATCAGCCGGAATGAGCCAATATTCAGAGCAGCCCCGACAGCCACACAGGCTGTGATTGCCTGTAATTAAAATAGCGACAGCCACATGTAACACACAACACACACACGCAGACACACACACACACACACACACATACAGACACACGCGACCAACTGAGAGCTGCAGTCATCAACGACCCTAGTTTGATGTTTCGATGTGCGTTTGATCGGTGATAACAACACGGCGTAATTCTGAACGCCAATTGCCTTCACTCCGTATCTCTGTCATTCTCCTTCACCCTCTCTCTCCCTCTCATTCTCATCACCCACCCTTCTCAGCATTACACAGAACGGCCACCGAAATAATTGCTATCCTGAGTACGTGACGTGTATATGACGCATGCCGGCATTTATAACGAACGCAACGTATTTTGGCTATCCGCGTGCGCTTTGTGTGTTTGTGTGAGAAAGAGAGAGATGCAGAAGAGGAGGCAGGTTTGAAGACGTCGGAGGCAGTTGCTGGAGGGCCGGGGTACTAGGCGCCGGGCAATTTGATTATGAATCGCCAAGGGAACGGAACGATGCGTCGAACCCAGCTAGCCGCCACCAACAAGTCGCCACCAACTGGTCGCCACCAACTAGTCGCCACCAAGACACCAACACTGCCATCAATCATTCACGTTTGCAATTTGGCAAATTACAAGCGACACACTGCAGCCAGTTCAAAGACGGGCATCTCGGCTGCAATCCGGATGTCTCGCTGCCTTGAGCCGTGTTTCTGGATCGACACCATCAAAGATCTTACTATGCTCCCCCCTCCCCAAAAAACACTACTCCTCAGTAAACACACCTACCCACACACATACACACACATACACACACACACACACACACACACACACACACACACACATACAAACAGAAGCAGTGGCGGGCATGTTCGCACGCATACAAATGTGGAGCCCAGGCTGATAGAGTTTAAGTGGCTGACTGACAGCCATCGGCAAGCACGCGCACATAACGTAGCGGGTCGATTACACGTCAACTTGATGGCTCAATCTGAACGTTACCTATCAAACTTACACACTAAAACGCCCACACACGCACGCACGCACACACACACGCACAGGCACGGTGGAAGAACATACAGAAACATTATATACAGAAATTGAACACAGTAATTCAATTTGACGAACAGAAACAATAATGCACAATACCACGGCAAATACTACGTCATTGAATTAGTACAGTCCATGCTCATTTTGAGGTTCTGCACACAATAATCAGCCATATTTCTAGGGCGTGTCAAACTGCTATCACGAGGTAAACTCATGAGAGAGCCTCGTAAATTACCGAATAGAAAGGCCGAATAAACTTTAAGTCAACGAATATACTTTTCCTCAAAAGCGCAGTCAACATGAACAGCATTGATAAACCGAAACATAAATGGACAGAGAAAATTTGATGATACGTGAGCCGTGAGTGTATACATAATATAACCCGCATAATACATGCCTGTCATAAAAAACCATATGCTCCTCTCAAACAACATAATCTGTCAAATAATATCATACAACGTGAAATAAAAATCATTGAGAAAAAGCCAAAGTACCGTTTGGTCATATACTGGTTAGATAGAATTGAGGCTAAATACTAGTAGAAGCCAAAAGCACTTCACAATTTCAGCTCATCCGTAACCCACTGACGGTCAATGCACCAGACACGAAATTGAAAATGGGGCAGAAAAAGAAAAGAGCGACAGATGAGTAACCAGAGAGGAGATTTAACAGATGTGTCAACTGGTGAAAACTAAGCCGATATTCGAGTCATATAATCGGCTGGCATTACCTGGTGTATCAAATGTCCAGATGGTTTTAAAGGGCACATTGGTGGCTCTTGAAACTCGCACATCTGAAGTCTTTGTCGGACACAAGTGTCACATTCCGTTCTTCTGATCACCGAAATTGTGGTGTTATTGGTGTCGTGTCAGTGGTGTTGTATCAGTGATGTCGTGTCAGTGGTATCGTGTCAGTGGTGGTGTGTCAGTGGTGGTGTGTCATTGGTGTTGTATCAGTGATGTCGTGTCAGTGGTATCGTGTCAGTGGCGTCGTGTCAGTGGTGTCGTGTCAGTGGTGGTGTGTCAGTGGTGTCGTGTCAGTGGTGGTGTGTCAGTGGTGTCGTGTCAGTGGTGGTGTGTCAGTGGTGTCGTGTCAGTGCTGGTGTGTCAGTGGTGTCGTGTCAGTGGTGGTGTGTCAGTGGTGTCGTGTCCGTGGTGGTGTGTCAGTGGTGTCGTGTTAGTGGTGGTGTGTCAGTGGTGTCGTGTCAGTGGTGTCGTGTCAGTGGTGGCGTATCCCTGGTGTCGATTAAAAATTAAAAATTGTTCAGTGTGTCAGGATGAAAAAGAGCGAATGCTAAAAAAGTAATCAAATACAGAACAAAAAAGACATCTCGGAATACGAATTTCCCTATAGAAGTATTGACCAGTGGAATTGCCGATTGAAATCACGTGTTAAACGACTCTTATAGCCTTTGAGAAGAAATATGACGACTGGAAAAGGGGCAAATGAAACAATATACTCCCTGTTCTGTATCTACAACTCGATGCATGCACACAGAGACGCAGTCTTCTTCTCTTAGCATGCATGCGAGACGACAAACACACACACACACACGCACACACACACACACACACACACACACACACACACACACACACACACACATTACACGATATGCGATGATCTGGACGATATACACTCGAAAGTCACATGCAAAAGGTCACAACGGGTCGCTCTAGGTCATATGAGGGCAGCGCATAATTAGCGGTCATTCGAAGTGCCAGTAAATTCGAGTACCAGTCAAACACGGTGTTTAGAGTAGCACAGCAAACTAATCACTCACACACACACACACACACACATACATACATACACACACACACACACACACACACATACATACACACACACACGCACACACAACACACACACGCGCCCGCGCAAGCACAACATGCTACATGGGTGCGTATATATACAGCCACATGCATGGATTTATAATACCGAGCACGCAGTAACTTACAGTATACACATACACACAAGCAAGAACACCAACTGACACAACACACACAAACACACACACACACACACACACTAAAATGTGGCAAAAGAAATACATGTGTGCAATGTATTCAGAAATATGTTCATGGTGATCGCCAGCTGGTGCAGATGATGGGTAAGTTACGAAAACGTGGTCGAATGAAGAAACGAAACACATATGGAAAAACGACATTTTAACGAACACAACACGAGAAAATGATGCAAACGCATGGAGCAGTTCCGGTACATGAGACCACCGCAAGGTGGTAATAGTGGTTGCACTTTTCCCATGCATTTGCCTGTAAATAATAATTATATTATCAATAATTGAAGATAAAATAATATAAATGTAAACTTAGGAGATAACCGTATGATATTTCTCTTTCTATTGCACTTTTATTAAATCCGTTAGAGCTTTTTCGAATCTAACACAATACATTCATGTTCGTGTGTGTGTATGTGTGTGTGTGTGCGTGTGTGTGCGTGTATATGCTTTTAGAACGTTCAACACAGACGCCTAAGAGATACTTATATAAAAAGGATTAATACTGAAATATAATATGAAAAAACCAATGAAAATGACAATTAAACTAATATATAAGAAATAAACAGTAGAAAGACAGACAAATCACAGATAAATATTGACAACAACAGAAATAAAAATAAAATATTACGCTCCGGCAAGAACCATGATGGTCAATGTATGAGAGTGTCTCAGAAAGCTGTCGGTGCGTGTGCGTTGGTGGAAGAATTGTGCAAATATCATGCATCTATATGATACCTGCTATTGCGATTTCATTTAGTGTAGCGCCAATATGCGCTATATTGAATACACCACTATCAAACAGAGATTGTACAAACACTGTTTGCTCATATAGGCAACACTGAAAAGCGAGGTTCAACGGGCGCCGGGGAATACTTGAAACAAAACACATTTGAGTTGGAGAAAGCGAATGTATATGACCGAGCAGCACCAATGACACAGACTATGAAGCGGCCAATCCAATACGGTGGCGGGTGATAGTGAGGGTGATAGGTGATTATGCAGTGCGACAGCGGATATACACTCAATTCGCCATTTGAAAACAGATCAGGCGGCACAGCCCGGCTATAAATATCGCCGGAATGTTTATATAGAATTGGTGCACGTAGACAAACGTGCGTTCACAGCGTAATCGAGCGATAAACGGGCGAATGGAGAGTGGAACAACGAGAGAGAGAGAGAGTAGACACACACCCTCACACATACACAAAGACGAGAGTTTGAGCAGAAGTGAGAGAGACAAAAGCAATATCGACGAAAATGATAGCAATGCAATTTATATACCGCCACTGACACGTCACCAGAAACACGCCACCACTGACACGCCACCACTGACACGACACTACTGACACACCAACACTGACACGCCACCACTGACACGACACTACTGACACACCAACACTGACACGACACCACTGACACGACACCACTGACACGCCACCACTGACACGACACCACTGACACGACACCACTGACACGCCACCACTGACACGACACCACTGACACGACACCACTGACACGACACTACTGACATACCAACACTGACACGCCACCACTGACACGACACTACTGACACACCAGCACTGACACGACACCACTGACACACCACCACTGACACGCCACTTCTGACACGACACCAGAATCACACCACCACTGACACGACATCACTGACACACCAACACTGACACGACACCAGAATCACACCACCACTGACACGACACTACTGACACACCAACACTGACACGACACCACTGACACACCACCACTGACACGACACCACTGACACACCACCACTGACACGACACCACTGACACACCACCACTGACACGCCACTTCTGACACGACACCAGAATCACACCACCACTGACACGACATCACTGACACACCAACACTGACACGACACCAGAATCACACCACCACTGACACGCCACTTCTGACACGACACCAGAATCACACCACCACTGACACACCAACACTGACACGACACCAGAATCACACCACCACTGACACACCATCACTGGTACACCAACACTGGCCAACCCCACTGACACACCACCACTAATAAATCACCATTCACACGCCAAGCAATCAAAACACCATCGGAGTTAAAAATGACTATTCAAGACAAAACACTAGAGTAGGGGTTCTTAACCGGTGGTGCTCGCACCCAGGGGGTGCGAGGATTCCGGATTTTTTTTATAAAGAAATGATATATTTAACCCATACATTATATTTTTACTGAAAAACGTAGTTTTGCTTAATCATCTTAAAAGGGTTATATGAATGAATATTGAATACAAAAGCTTTGGTATTACGCCGTTTGTATTTTTATATTTTCGTATACCTATCAAGAAACCAGGGGGTACGAGAACTGACTGCGGGTATAATGGGAGTGCGAGAGCTGACTGCTGAGGTACTGGTTGAAACACAGGTGCGAACACTGATAAAGATTACGAAACATTGCACTAGAGAGTACTGAAAACTGTTATCGGGACGAAAATCTTAACTACGGATACTTCACCAAGTGGCAACAATGCGCGTTGTTATTTTCGCAGTCCCACTCTGCATCTAACTATTATGTGGGTCAACGAGGCTACAGGGTGACTCACACAAGCAATTTGTTTTTCAAGCTGTGGAATACGAAGCTTCTCTTGACAAGAAACATTCTATTTATATAAAAAATATGTCCAAAAAAAACTTTAAGAACCCACATATGTACATAAGCGTAGCCATGCGTTGAATGACAATGCAATCACTTAGCCGTAAGGCACGGACAAACCACAAACCAACAATGAATATCAGTGCACGCGAAACCACGTGTGTACGAGTGTGTGTGTGTGAGTGTGTGTGTGTGTGTGCGAGCGCATGTGTCTTCACCCTATGCAAATCAGCCAGTCGTACGTATAGAAGAAGCCAATCTATCCCGGTCGCATACATTTGCGCATACATCAGTCAGCGACAATCTGTGTACTCTTGTATGTGTGTGTGTGTGTGTGTGTGTGTGTGTGTGTGTGTGTGTGTGTGTGTGTGTGTGTGTGAGGCTGCTTCTCAGTGAAATACACCGGTACATCGCAGCCGCTGGCTGATTGAGACACGTGAAATTGATTAGCCCACGCCACCGCATTCATATCGTATTTCCAAACATACACACACACACACATATCACTTGCATGCATACATCACGGAGACGAAGCACAAAGTCTACGCAGATGAATCAAAAGAATGGCATCACATCATGGTCCTTGGCGTAACCGAAAACGACCGTTTTGATTATGTAAATAATACCTCAGTACAGCGACGGCTAGGAACCCTATTGTCAACTGATCCTTTGTTTTTGTGTTGAATTCGCCCATAGGTACGCACATATACGCGCACATACACACGCACACATACATATTCAAATTCACACCGAGACACGTATATAAATATTCGTACACGCACAAGCGGTTTCAGAGGTGAAATAAATCCTAAATTACCAAGTTGTACGTTGAAGTGTATGTTGAAGACGTGAAAATCAACCTTTAAGATCTTCACAGCCAGTAACGTTTTCTCAACAATTGAGATAAGACAGACACAACATTACACGTGGAAAATCGAGGCGCAGTGAAAAATAATTCCCCTGTAGCGTTGGTGATATTGCGAGATTAAATCATTCAATACTTGCTTAAAAAAAAAAAACACACACACACACGCACACACACACACAAATACACATGCATGCATACACACGTAGACGGACATCGCATCTACACAATCTCTTCATCTCGCACTGTCAATCCTCAACAAGCTGCTCTCCCATACTCTTCCTACTGCTCAACCTGTACCGCTCATCGCACACTCTCTCCTTCGAGTCGCTAATCGGGTCGACCCGCCGCGAAAACTGCAGGTGGCATGTGTGTGCGTGTGTACGTGTGTGTGTGCGGACGTCTTCCGAAAACGTTTTTCTCATTTGAACCCGTTCAAATGCACATTCACGGGCAAGTGTACAAAAGAACGAGCACACATTTGCGCCCACCCGAATCTCTCTCTCTCTCTCTCTCCCTCTGTGTGTGTGTGTGTGCGTGTCAGTTTATCTCGACATCGCGTCGTGTCGTTCGGTGCGGCGACGGCGTCGATCGCCAGTGTCAACGGTCATCGCGACGGTTCCCGCGTATATATGTCTGTATGTGTTCGTATGTGCGTGTATGTGTATGTGTCGGAGGATCTGGATCAGTTGGTGGTCTTTGCGGTTTTTCCCTTAGCAAACACACACACACACACACACACACACACACACACACACACACACACACACACACACACACACACACACACACACACACAGCAAGGATATTCTGAATCAAGCACCGAATGGATAGCACATGATACACACACACAAGCACGAAGACTGACAGAGGATGAAGAAGGAAGAAGGGACAACAGTGGACGTTCTGCGCCGTGGCAGTCACGACGGGAGGCCGTCAACGTCACAAGGGTTGACGGCGTCTCCGGTAACGCCAGCCGCATCACCACCAGTAGCAATGGTGGAAAATCGGCACACATTGCGAAATCAGATTGTTGGCCGACACACGGCGCCAATATGATCACGCGGGCGTGCGTATAGAACGAGAAGAGGCCGTCCGTAGCAAATGAATGCCAAGAGAAAGCCGTGTCAAACTGCACCACACGGAAACCATCGCTAACTGTGATATCCTGTCACACCTACGACCACTAAGCAAGTCTCACTTATGATACCAATGCGGTCAGCAGCTGAAATAGGCGCGGCAACAAATCAATAGGGAAAAAATACCCAGAGAGAAAATATCAGTTCAAATTTCAAAACGAAAGAGATTCACATATAAAAACTACATTTAATACCAAGCCTACTGGTCCCTTCATAATACCACAGATATGACCGCGATTCAATTGAATTTAATTCAACCAATATATTTCAAAGGCCAAAACATAATGCCGTGCTGTGAAAACTTGCTAAAATGGTCGAACTCCATGAAGATGTGCACAAATAAATCAATAGCACAAATTAGAATAGCACAAATGGAAAATCAAGCATAGAACAAGTAATCCAACATGACTGAAAATTCAACATTGAGATAATCCAAAGTATAATGAAGCGAAGTTCAATGACACGCAAGATCAATCACTGCATTCTTCAAAAACCATACCAGTTCCAGATCAAACAATAGACTGCGCCATTGAAAAGACAAGACAACCAACGCAGCGCCAGTGTTCCTCCGGTAACTCCCCCACTGCCCACTGCGCGCGTGCACTCACCAACAGCCAGAAAGGTACATTTATACACATGTCCGCACCGTCACTAGCCGAAACTTATAGCCGCAGATATGGTGCAAGTGCCAATCACTCTGCACACATACGAACATACGCAAGCCCGACTTGGACGCACGTGCCGATGACTGCGGATCGTCGTTGCCGACGGCCGGTCAGTTTACGATGATGATCAGCCTGGGGGACGAGGTCGTTGGGTCGGTACGTATGGGAGGACTCAGCACTGCAGTGATGGAAGCACGAGCATGCACGACAATCGCACAAACAGTTCAGAAGGCCAGATACTGTGTATTGAACAATCTGTGTCGTGTCACGCCGACCTCAAGTTTATCAGTGGTGGGGCACTGCTGGCAGCCTTCCATGACACTGCCTAGCCCAGTCGGTTTATGGGTCATATAACCACACCCTAGCTACGCCACTGGACAGTCGACACACACACACACACACGCACACACAAGGGAGACGGAAGCGATGCCAATTGCATTGGCTTTGTTACGTGACGGCGAATACAAACAGCGGCCGGGTAGCGTCGTTTTAACTCGGCCAAACCACTTTCCAATCGACCGACACATCGCGCTGTATTAGCCCAGCTCACACGCGGATTTCCAGTGTATGTGAGTGTGTGTGCGTGTGTGTGTGTGGGATTATTGACAGTGGCGCTTACTTGTGTGTGTGCCACGAATAAAGAGTACCAACAAAGCATCCGAATACAAAGACACATACACACATGTGCACACAACCAGCTCAATTTTGGATGTTGCAAACAAGGATACATATTCACCAATTTCGCGAACAGATAACCGCAATATACACGTACATAGCCATATTGGGGAGCGCGTGCATGTCTGCGGCCATAGGCGGGCTTAATAAGCAATAACAGCGCCAGAATAACACTGACTGTTCGCTTCTGTCTGAATGTCTCTGTGGAAATGTGCGTCTGTATGTATGTGTGTACATGTATGTGTGTATGTGTGTATGTGTGTGTGTGTGTGTGTATGTGTGTGTGATGGCCCGTTACGCTGAATTAGCAATAAACACGCGTGTGCCTGCATTGCACAGACACACACACACACACACACACACACACACACACACACACGCACGCATTCAACGGCCGTCTTGTGTTGGACAAACGCAGAAATGGTGCGAATTAGTGTTAATTGACACGCGTGCGACGACACACACACACACACGCACACGTGCATACAAACCCGCCCGTGCATATCGTCGTCAACGACACACCGACCATTGCAAGCGAGCACACATACACATACACACATACACACACACATACAGAGGCATGTGTAAGACGCCATCATGTACGAGCACGTCAACACATATAATCGGAATAACGTGTGATGGGTTCCAGCAGCACACACACATACACACATACATACACATACAAACTCAAAATCCCGAGTCTAATTACCAAGAAAAACTAGAACTGAGGCGAATCTGACAAAGCACGTGCTCACTGCACGTTGAACCGGGAAAAAGTTGTGTTTTGTGCCGCTCGCCAATTGGAAACACCAAGTGAATTTCAACTAGCCGGAACAAACGCCGCCATTGAAAACAAAACGCCAAATTTGGACGGCCGAATAGATAAAGTTTTAATTACACCCGGCAAAAAGACGTAGTGGAGGAAAAAGCCTGTGATGAACAGCCAACACCGTAAATGAAACCAAATAGACAAAAATTCAATTAGTCGCAGCTACCGTGACAAATTGAAATGAGCCGCCCGTGGAAAAAAGGAACCAGAACTAGTAACAAGAAGGATTGTGATAATCCAGCATGACAGAGAACTCATAACACAGAAACAGCAGAAAAATACACACAAAAAACAATATAAATTTGGATCAACTTTGGCGAAGGTAATAGATTGAATGGATTTGGATGAAATGGAAATACAGTCGACCCTCTAAATAGCGGACTTCCGAATAGAGGAATCCTCCAAATAAAAACATACTTTTTTGTTCCCGAACAAAATCCTATAAAAAACGTGGTAATTACACTTTTTAATGAATATTAATTATCAAATACGTGTTAATTACACCTTCGAATAGAGAAATTCAAGGAGCGGAAACCTCCGAATTACGGGATAATCTATTGGTCGCCTCATAAAGCTCACCTCCAAATAGCGAAGAGTTCTTTGTGATTCTTAAATGAATTATATATGAAACACACTGACTCCAGCGTGTCGACTGATCACAGTTAACTGTTACAGGCTGGTTGATAGAAACGAGTGACTTATTAGGGACGGCTTTAAGCATGAGCAAACAAGGCGACCGCCCATGACCTCATATTGGCGAGGGCCTCGCATAAGAATCACACAAGAACATATATCTTATAACTAGGGTGACCTTTTGTTGCAAATGCAACCCTTTCAACACAGACTCTGTTAATCCTGCGAAACCCAAACATCAATATTTTATTGATCTGATGTAAGTATTAAAGAAGTTATAAATGCACCTTTTTGCAACTTCTTGTTTTTAGCGGAACGTTTGCATCTTTTTCATTTTTAAGAACAACTATTTGGATTTAGGACAAATATTGAATTTTAGAACAATTATTTCACACTAACAGGAAAATTTTTCATTTGTAAAGTTGTACAATGCAGCATATGTTGATGTATTGTCAACATAAACTCGATAATTATGCATCTGTAAGACGTGTGAACATTGTGTCCGTGTTTGGTGCTAGACCTCCTGCATATGTACGTTCTTAATTTTTAGCGCGCCAAAAGGTCAACCTACTTATAACATTGCCAATTCCAATGACTATTGCATCGGGGTTCAATGATATGTTCAGCATTGATGAAACGGGTATCCTGCAAACTGTAGCCTACTAAAACCATGACATCCAGAGGAGACCGCCTCACAACTGAATACTTTTCTAAGGTTATGAAAAAGTTTAGTAGAATTATTTGAGAAAGACGGAAACTGGTAAATAATAAGAGAATTTTGTGTGTGAAAAATGAACCATTAACAGTGCAACAGGTTAATGACCATTGCTCCAGATCACACCTACAAATAGCGAAAAAAACAAATAACGGAATATTTCCCGGTCCCTTAGAGTCCGCTATCTGGAGGGCCGATTATAGATTAATTTTGTCGATGGATCAAATATGCACTTGTCAATGGTTGACATAATAAACGCCGTGTGCCAGAGGTAACAGTCAGGCGACAGGTATGCAAATGAACTCAAGCTCAAACTCACAACATCCATCCGTATTTCAGTACTGATGAGGGTGTCACCTAGTCTTCCAATGAATGCATGCTTTATAGCCGTGAAGCTCAGCAACATTTCGTTTCCTCCAATCCTCTCGTAAGTAAGACCGTTGTATATTTCGTGAACATCGATGAGCTTTCCAAATGTTAATAAGTTTCTCGAAAAAAGGTTCCAAGCACGGGTATCATTCTCCATGACTGATCCAATCTAGTGGCTGTTAAATTTGGTATCAACTCCTAGTCTCTCCCTATGTGTGTGTATGTGTGTGTGTGTGTGTGTTTAAATACAATGATTTGCCATGATGATACTCAGTTCGGCGATTCTAATCCAATGTTTCATTTTCCCCATTCGAATTTGCATTCTGATTACAACGAATGCATTGTAAAACACACACAACACAACGCATGCACACACACTTCGATGACAGTGCACCCAGCAGCCGTCACAGGGAAGGTGTGCATTGATTTATGGCGCATGCGTCTAGCGACATGCATATGTATGTGCGTGCGAACTAGACGACATATGCAAGCAGATTTCCAGAGCAAACACAGTGCAAACCGAGCCCCACAAACACTTACTGAACAAGTGCACTTGTGTGTGTGTGTGTGTGTGTGTGTGTGTGTGTGTGTACACACACCTATCAACAGACACACGCATATACATAGCAACAGGGTAGGAGGTAGCACGCCCCCTCTACACCGCGACAGCAGAATCGGCCAATGCAGACACGCATATACGAGATGTGCACTGAACCAACGTGGAAACATACACTCCGCCCTCCGCACACCCACAAGTCGACTGGCTGGCTACGCCGCTGGCGCCGAATTTTCTGCACAACACGCCAACACTACAAAAGCACCACATGTATTGTCAATTAGCGCACGGCTGCCGACGTACAACACGTTAACACACAAACATATACACCCGTAGCGCCCTGTTGTCTAATCCGATCACAAACTGCCGCTTCGCCTCCATACATTGGCTAATTGCGAACACCACCATGTCTACGTGTGTGTGTGTGTGTGTGTGTGTGTGTGTGTGTGTGTGTGTTTGGGCTTCGCACGCTGAGCTGAAAGCATTCGTGTGTTTGTGCGAATTGGAAAAACAGCGAGGCGATTGAACGCCACGCGATGACAAACACGAACACACGCCTACGTATACAATGAATGCAACGTTGTGTGATTATGTGAAATATTTTATCGTAACTACCTGAATAATAAAAAATCATGTATACACAAATAAAGTTTGCTTCAGTGTACATAAAACATAAGTCCAACACATAGTCAGAAACTTGTTAAAGATTGAAAAAACCGACAGATGCACATGACGGCTCGGGACAACACGACGGCTGCAGTAGCGATTTTATGAGATACACTGACCACCACTATTTATCTTGACCAGCGCGATAACGCCGCATCGCCATGTGAACACCAAACACCACAACACACACAAGTGCTTGTGTATGGCAATTTATGCTTATGAGCTTGCCACTGCGTGTCTGTATGCTCGTGTGCTCGTATGTGCTTGTGTGTGTGTGTGTGTGTGTGTGTGTGTGTGTGTGTGTGTGTGTGTGTGTGTGTGTGTATAAGTCGCTGGCAAGTATATGCACAGCAGCGTTCATGTGACTTATAAATATTGTCACAATCAAGATGCCCAGCCTGATAGCTATGAAGCTTGAACTGAGCAGGCGCGTCCAAAAACACAAACACACACATACACACACACACACACGCACACACACACACACAAACACACACACACACACACACACACACACACACACACACACACACACACACACACACATGGACATGAAGAAACAAGTGGTGCGCTGATTTACAGTGAAACGTACCAGTTTAGTCACGGTGAGTTACCTTTTAATTGCACATAATATACTCCCGCTGAGCAGACCCACATGTGTGTGTGTGTGTGTGTGTGTGTGTATGTGTGTGTGTGAGCGGTGCTGGCTATCAATCAGATGTGCGGTCAGATAGCGCGGCGCACGAGGGACCTGCGAGTCTATCGCAGTGATATCAGCCACCGTCTATTTATCTGCTAATTCGTCGCCAACCAACACACATGAGAATACGCAGTGGAGTAAGAGAGGGTTCGGTGGGTGGATGAAGAGAAAAAGTGGGGGAAAAAGTGTAACGACATCAGCTGGAATTCATGTAGACAAGATGTGTGTGTGTTTGTGTGTGTGTCTCTCTCTCTCTCTGTGTGCGTGTGTGTATGTGTGTATGCACAGAGCGCTCCCATGTCACATGAGCTCATGAATTTCCCCGCTCACAGACCGATTGTTCTAGCTAGTTCAAGATTGTTCTAGATACAATCCAAATATTAACACAAGCGTATGTGAGTTACTATGCTGACAAACATACAAATATTATACTCCCATAAACAATGTCGAAAAAATATTCAACAATTATCTCAGGAGATATGTTGATGCGGAAAAAGTAACTATACAACAATCAACACAAAATCAATGAATGAATAAATCAAAATAAACATGGGCTTAGATGCTAGGGTATGGAGGTATATACCCCCCGACAAATGGGTTGGGGGTTGTGAATATGCAATTATACCTCCCGAAAATTCAGCTGAGTTCAGTTCATTGGGTATATAATCATCAAAATCATAATAGAAAAAATAACAATACACGAAATTGTAAACAATTATGAATATGTGGAACATATAACTTTATGCAATATACTTTTCATTGAGGAATTGCATGTGTGTTGTAATTGAATAGGCCAAAATAGTTGAGTGTCCCATGGAATTGGCCAACTGAGTCAACTTTGAACACTAATGCATGATGGCTGTCATCCTCTGAGCCTCGACACAAATCTACGCATCTGAAGATAAAAACGCAACTAACTCTTTAGTTACGGCCACCTGAATCCGCCGATGAATATCGATGAAATTCCATGAACAATTCCAATTTCATCCCCTACGAAGATATTCCTTGGAATTTTTCCGGGAAAAAAATTTGTTCATGATTGTTCAAATTTTTTGATTTTCGCATGTTCCCAAAATGGGAACGTTGGCGCCTTCTGGTACACAAAGTGGGGTGTTTTTGTTATGATTTGTATTACACGCATTTTTCTTCACGTTTGATAAATTTATGCCGAATGAGAGTG
This sequence comes from Sacculina carcini, assembly GCA_916048095.2. Classification (NCBI taxonomy): domain Eukaryota; kingdom Metazoa; phylum Arthropoda; class Thecostraca; family Sacculinidae; genus Sacculina; species Sacculina carcini. Next base: position 6,518,480 of record OU696581.1, on the reverse strand, counting down.
AAGTCAAGTGCCTAGAAGCTATATACACAAAATTATAAGATAAAATACTCTAAAATACATGAATATATAGAGAAAACACTCAATTGGGAAAAACTATTTTACATGATATTTTACAGTGCAAGCTTTATGTAGTCTTTTTCTGCACTTCTCGCAAATGAGTCGGGTGTTTTTTTACACAACACACATCGGCCCTGACTGTAACTCTTCAGAAAGTGGTTGAGTCCATAAAATCTTGACGCAATGACAGGTCCTGCCGAAGGTCCTCCAAGATGCAGACGAGCTGTTCGAGTTGACACCAAGGATAGAGCGAATTCTCTCCTGAAGTCCAAGTGAGAGAGCTTGGCATCTGGGTTCACCTGCTCGTGGAATTTGAATGCCGCAACGACTGCCAAATTCAGGATGTGGTTGAAGACATTAGACCACCATTTTTTTGAGCGGAGTCTTGGTCTGTAAGACAACAGCCGATGGCAAACATCAACCCCTCCCATACCATTGTTATATTGCTTGATGATGTTGGGTTGATCAATTCTTTTTCTCCCCTCTCCTTTGACTCGTCTTACGGTTTGATGGGTCGGATGAACACCGTGAACGCTGCTGGCAATGGTGACCACGTTGCTGTCATTCCATTTGAGGCAAATAATTTCTCCGTTCGACCGGCAATCATAGTGACTTCTCTTTGTCCTTCGCATTTCATATTTAGATGCCAGTGGACATCCCCCCGTTCTCTTATATCGAATAGTTCCAGTGACACGGAATCCTCTCTCTGTCAAATCGCTAAGCAGCTTATAACTTGTGAAGAAGTTCTCCATGTACACCACATGACAGTCCGCTTTTTTTTAATTGCGCTAGCATTTTGTGTACAACGTACGGACCCAGAGGTTGGTCTCTATGTTGGTCCTTCCCATAATATACCTCTAAATTGTAGGGGTAACCGTTTGAACTGCACATCATCCATAACTTGTAGCCAAATGTTATGGGCTTTTATCTTATGAATTGTTTGGCGCTGTGCTGTCCCTGTACGGAACCATCGATTCGTCAATGCTCAAGTCGGTGTGGAAAAATCCGAATTGCATGTAATTCTCCTTTAGCATGCTGAGCAGTGGTAAACTTTTCGCGCCTTTCGAAGGTGCCAAGTTTTGGTTATCAGCTACATGCAGGAACCTCTTTAGTTTTCGAAACAGGTCTATGGTCATTGTCTTTGGGCAGATTGGTGCGTCGAAATCCTGACTTGTGGACCAATGGTCCTTTTCTGCAAGTCGGTGATGATAACCACTAATGAGAAGTCCCAAAAATTGCGCCATGTCATTAGCATCCACGCAGAAGTTGACCTCGTTTATATCGCGCGAAGCATAAAAATTTGTTCGTTCAGCAATGAATGATATCATTTCCATGCTGAAAAAGAAGTGGAAAATATTGAATGCAGTATTTCCCTGTTGCTCCATCACAGATCGGGGAACTTTGGCCGGTTTCGGTGGTGTCATAATCGGTGGTGTCATGCCTACACTATCCCGTTTCCTCTAGCTCTGCCCTTCAAAACCGGACTCGGATTTGTCAGAAGCGTCTTCGGACAAATGCACTTCTGCCATCCCTGGCACCTATTCAGGGAGGAAGTCGGGATCGAGCATATTGTCATCGCCTCCCTCTTCACTCGGAATGTCTTGATCTTCATCAGATGGAGGGAGAATCACAATATCATCCACCCCGGGAGAGTCACCTGCTTCCTCGATCGCAGTTCCCAGGAAGCGATGGACGTTGATGCATGGATGCCTGTGGAAAGACTGAAATATATCTAATCAAAACACTGCCTGATACAAATTGTATGACTTTGAACTCGTAAGAATTTCGTATGAATTTCAAATAATTTAAAAATGAAATATACATAACTGTATGAAAATGCTGGGCAAACTGCGCTGAGGAAGCAGAAAAATGCGCTTGCAATGAATTAATTATTTAGGCCCACTTACTGTTCATCAGGATCAATCGCCGATGACGAGCTCATTTTCACAAATGTGTAGACCAGATTCGCACTTTTTAACACCTCGACAGAAAATGACTACCACGAGCTTCCAAGGTGAACATGAATATCATTCGTGGGACGCATGTCTCAAATCGTTACACAGAATATTTGCTCGAGGAATTGACTGTGTCTGGGATATTCACCAACCCCGTTGATCGGCACGTACTGGTGTCTAACTTCTCCTGGGCGTATATTGGAAGTGCACGAGTGTTTATGAGGTAGATGAATAATATTTTAGCACCGATGACTTTTACTTATTACATGAATAAATTCAAAATGTCTCCATGGAAAATATTTAGCGCAAAAAATATTAATGAGCTCTAATATAAGCGCGTTCACATGGACCCAAATGAAAACTTATGAACGTCACTGCATAAAACTGCGAATTCCATGTGCCAGCATAGTGCTACATCAGCAAATACAGGATTGAAAATGATTTAACTCTCCCAAGGGTCATAAACAACTATCTGAAATTATTTTCATGCGAAAAAAATATCACATCGAAAATAGGGTATTTTTGTGTACCAGAAGTTATTTTGGGAACATAGATTTCAAATGATTTTTTGAGTCATTTTGAATTGAGCTACGCTAGAATTATTTTTCAATGTAGACCATCATTTGTCCTCTTTATGAAACTACTTGATTCTAATGCTAGTGTGTATAAAATAAAACAAAACCACTAAGTTGCAGAGGTGTTGATTTTCGCCTATATTAAACTTAATAAATTTTTTTAACCCAAGCAAAATTAAATAAATATTTTACATATAAAAAATCTACAGAATTTGAGCATGAGGCATTCAATTATACTGTAGATGTTATAGGCTGAGTTATACTCCTCTACTTCATGTTCCCAAAATGGAAACGCTAGTAAAAAACTATGGTTTCGTGTTAGTAAAATGACTAATACGAAACCATAATACAACTCGAAAGAATCGAGACAAAAAACTGCGTGACTAGATGTTAAATACAGACAGCAGACATACATGAGAGCAAAACTCAACCGCCCAACGTGGGGCTCGAACCCACGACCCTGGGATTAAGAGTCCCATGCTCTACCGACTGAGCTAGCCGGGCTGCGGGCAAAGCTAAACTGAAGGGCCCTTTACAAAAATAAAATACTGTGTGTGATTGCATACAATTTTAGTTCGATAAATCCTCGAAGCAAATTCACAAGTAAATGATATTCTAATCAAACAAAATATAAAAACAAGCATGCTTTCACATTCGTAGATCAAAAACCACTTGTCTCGATAAAAACAACTTAATAACATAAGAAATAGGGTACACATAAGAAATATTACTATAGATAAATATGCTAAATAAATTGTATTGTGTTTATTGTGTATTGCATGGTATTGTATTTTGTACTATATATAATTGTGTGTGCGTGCATGTGTATTTGTGTGCGTACGTGGGAGTGTGATTTTGTGTACGTTGTTGTATGCGCGCGCGGAGGTAGCTGCGTTGCATAAGCGCGAGCTATGAGTGCATGCATGCGCGGGTGGTATCCGCCCGGAGTCAACGGTCGCTCGTGCATATTGGGCAGTGCGTTACTGGTGAAGTGAGAGTGTGGTGTTGTGTGCAGTGGCTTAGAGTGTTGTTCGGTGGAGAGAGTAGTATTTAGTGCATTGTGTTGCGGTGTGATCGTGTGGAATTGTGCTTTCTTGTTCTTTTTTATATTTCGTGCTTACATTCAAATACAAGCTAACCGGCCCTTACGAAAAATGGAGTCTTCATGTGGTTTCGACGCTCGCGTGATACCAGAATTTGATGGTCAGAGTGACATTGTGGAATGGTGGACTCGCACGGAGATGATGTGTCAGCTCAAAGGCGTCGATGTGATGAGCGTAGTGCCACTACGTCTCTCAAAAGGCGCGTTTGTTGTGTGGTCCCAACTGCCGGATGAACTTCGCCGTTGTGCGAAAGGGACTCGCAGCGCTTTGTTCTCGGCGTTTGGAGTGGACAGATTCCGTGCATACGCCCTGTTCACCGGTCGTCGTCTGCAAGAAGGTGAGTCGCCTGACGTATATTTAGCAGATTTGAAAAAACTCGCTGTTTCATTCGGTGACGTATCCGATAATCTGCTGATATGTGCATTTGTAAATGGCCTACCCGAGCACGTGGCGACCAGTATTCGTGCAAGCACAGTGTCAGAGTCTCTGTCGTTGAGTGATATTACGAGCAGAACTCGCATGGTGTTACAAACGACAAAAAGCCCATCAAACTGTCTAGCCGCCAATGCCGGGTCGCTTTCACCTCGAAAATGCTACATTTGCAATCAGAATGGTCATTTGAGTAGAGAGTGCCCCAAAAGGAAATATCGGATACGATGTTATAATTGCTCCAAATTGGGTCACATGGCGAAGGACTGTCAGGGAAACGAGGAAGGAGAGGGCTCGTCAGCGCCAGCACCCTCTCCTCAGTGAGCAATGAGGCGCTTCCTTCAGTCACTGTGTTTATTGATCAACGTGAGTCTTATGTGCTTGTTGATACCGGTTGTTCTCGGTGTATTGTGTGGAGCGGTGTTTGTAAAACATGGACACCAGTAACGACTCATGTGAATACTCTGGGTGGCATGAGCTTTGAATGTTCGGGTGTTGGTGAATGTTGTGTGAGTGCCGAGGAACAGTCAGTTGTGGTGAAGGCCCTTGTTGTGCAGCACAAGCCGATGGGATATGATGCGATTCTGGGAATGAACGCCATATCAGCGCTGGGGGGTGTTTGTGTAAGTGCTGACGGTAGGGTGCGTTTTCAAGTGAGTGCCAAGGCCGCATACTGTGCTGCGGCTGGTGATATTGTTGAGTCAAAACCTGGGCATGAGGCACGGTTTGATGCAGTTAAAAACATGTGGACTTGCAAGTGGAAGTGGCTTGACGACCACGAGCCTCATCGTTTGACAAACGAAACTGCACAATATCATGTGAGGCAACACGCCAAGGAGGCATTTGACAGAGAGATAAATGAGTGGATCAGCAGCAAATGGTTGACTCCCTATGATGAGAGTGTACATGGGCCTGCTCGCTGTTTAATTCCTCTGATGGCAGTGACCCAAAAGAACAAGTACAAAGTGAGACCGGTCCTTGATTTCCGAGAATTAAATAAACACATTGACACTCGTTCTGCAGATGCTGACGTATGCAATGAGAAGCTGAGGGAATGGCGGATGAAGGGAGACAATGTGTTTATCATGGACCTCAAGAAAGCCTACCTGCAGATATCAGTGGACAGTTCGTTGTGGCCTTTCCAGACGGTGAAGTTCAATGGTGTGCTGTACTGCTTGACCAGGCTTGGATTCGGGTTGAGTGAGGCGCCCATGATCATGCATACGGTGGTTGACTCGGTGATGGCACAAAACGACCAGATAAGGCGTGGTACATCGGCATATGTTGACGATGTCCTCATTGATGGAAACATTGTGTCACCCGAAGCAGTGAAGGAGCACTTTGCCAAGTACGGTCTTGAATCGAAGGAGATTCAAAAGCTCTCTGACGGAACACGTGTGCTCGGCTTACACGTGTTTTCATCAGAGTCTGGCAAGTTGATGTGGAAAAGGGACAATGCTGTGGGTGAGTGTCCGCAACAGCTCACGAGACGAGTCGTGTTTTCTTTGTGCAGTACTTTGGTGTCGCATTATCCTGTCGGTGGCTGGTTGCGAGTTGCCGCTTCGTACATCAAGCGACTTGCATCCGAAGCGACAAACAGCTGGGACGAACCGATTTGTGACTCAGCAATCAATAGTCATGTGAACGAGGTGATGTCGAAACTGCAGCATAGCGATCCCGTGAGAGGCGTGTGGAAGATCGATGATGATTTGGCGAATGTATGGGTGGACGCTAGCAACATTGCCATTGGTGCGTTGGTTGAGGTGAATGGCGAGACAGTGGAAGATGCTTGCTGGTTGAGAAGGGACAGCCACCACATAAACCTCAGTGAGCTAGAGGCCGTGATAAAGGGGCTTGGCCTGGCGATCAAGCTCAAATTTCGAAAAATTCGGGTTTTCACAGATTCGTCCACGGTGCATTTATGGCTCAGAGGACTTCTAACGGCAAAAGAACGTCTCAGGACAGCTGCCTGTAGTGAGTTGTTGATCAGGCGCCGACTAGAGATCATTGGTGGATTGTTGGACGAGTACAACTTGACTGTTGAAGTAATGAAGGTGGCGTCTGAGATGAATAAAGCAGATTGCCTGACTCGTGTGCCTGGTCACTGGTTGAAACAGGACAAATCAGTGTGTGCCGCAGGTGCTGAACCGACTGACGTGCGTCCTCGCATCCGGCAGATTCACCACGACGCCGGACATCCGGGCATCCACCGAACGCGGTACTTCTGCCGGAGGAAAAAGCTTTACGTGAGCAAGCGGGAAGTCGCAGATGTTGTGAGGTCGTGTGACATCTGTAATTCGATTTGTCCGGCCTCAGTGAAATGGAGACACGGGAATCTGAGCGTGAATCAAAACTGGCACCGACTGGCAGCAGATTTTGTGCATGTGCGTGATTTGTTGTATGTGTCTGTCATCGATTGTGGTCCTTCGAGGTTTTCTCTCTGGCGCAAGGTTCGCACTCGCAGCAGCGATGAAGTGGCGGACATTTTCGATGACATTTTCAGTGAGCGTGGACCCCCAAATGAGATACTTCTGGACAACGACACATCTTTTCGTGGACAGGTTTTTGTGCGGGCGATGGAACGTTGGGGTGTGAACATTCGATATCGGTGTGCTTTTCGCCCAGAAGGAAACGGCATAGCGGAGAGGTCGCATCGGACAGTGAAGACCATTGTTGCGAGGAAACAGTGCAGTGTGAGAGAGGCTGTGATGCTGCACAATTTGACGCCAAGCGATGACGCCGGTCGCAGACCTGTTGATTGTGTGTATCGATACAGAGTGCGAATGCGTGATGAACTCCCGCGACAGCGCAGCACATCTGTTCGTGGCTGCGATTATGAGGTCGGCGATCCTGTCTGGGTGAGGCAGCGCGGAGATCGTTGTGATGCTGTCGGTCGCAGGGGTACCGTCACAAGTATCGTGTCAGACCTCGTTGTCGCCGTCGATGGCATCAACAGGCACGTGGGTGATGTCAGACCACGGGCGGAGACGGAGAACGGTGGCGGCACGAACTCATTGGTCGAGGCGAGCGGTGACGTGGCGGACGACGGCGAGCCTGCCGTCATGGTGTACGGTGAGAGGACTGCCGGGACTGGTCCGGCGAGTAGCGGTCAGCAGCAGACGCGACCACAGCGACAGAGTCAGCGTCCGGCGCGGTTCAATGATTATGTTGTGTATAATTCTAATCGGGCATAGTGATTCTTAGAATCAGGGGGATATGTATTGTGTTTATTGTGTATTGCATGGTATTGTATTTTGTACTATATATAATTGTGTGTGCGTGCATGTGTATTTGTGTGCGTACGTGGGAGTGTGATTTTGTGTACGTTGTTGTATGCGCGCGCGGAGGTAGCTGCGTTGCATAAGCGCGAGCTATGAGTGCATGCATGCGCGGGTGGTATCCGCCCGGAGTCAACGGTCGCTCGTGCATATTGGGCAGTGCGTTACTGGTGAAGTGAGAGTGTGGTGTTGTGTGCAGTGGCTTAGAGTGTTGTTCGGTGGAGAGAGTAGTATTTAGTGCATTGTGTTGCGGTGTGATCGTGTGGAATTGTGCTTTCTTGTTCTTTTTTATATTTCGTGCTTACATTCAAATACATAAATATAACATGATAATCTAGTAATCAACAGTCTGCAATATTAAGAACAAACACAAAACTGCACCATTTATTCCAATAAATTCCACATTGAGTGCTTCTTGCATAAGAGTTTCTCCTGCCCGAGGGACGTTACGCTCCACATCGACCTACACACTAAACACATCACAGAAACACTACAACATTTGCAAAAACAGTTGCAAACCCGTCTATATATGCACTGGCAAAATAACTCGATGTCTTATCATGCAACTGTCGGCTTTCACTATGCCCAAATACACCTACGAATGGCGACCACAAACGACACAAACATGTCGGCCGAAAGTGTAACTGCCGACCTCATCACTGGTAACGTTCCACTGGCAGGCAGCATCGAGGTGGGTCCACCGCGCGGACAACTGGCACCATCAGGTGTCACCGCCGCGATTTCAGCTCCAGATTCCGCATCGCGCGCGAGCTCGCTAGCGCTTTTTGCCCGCAAATTCCACCCGTCTGTCAGTATATCTTGCGTGCGCACACGAACACACACACACACACACACACACGTAGACCAGCATGTCAGCGCCCGCCTACACACACACGCATAGCGCACGATCACCCACATGGGCACATTCGCGTGGGTGCGTTGATCGCGCAGTCAGACAGGCAGACGGGCCCAGCTATCACAAAACAGCATCACACACACAAAAGAGCGGGTGCAATAATGTCACATAGCGCACCAGCAAAGGGGCGCAGAACAAGTGACATGCCATCACCTGCTAGTCCGAAGCAGCGCAAACATTGCACATATATACACCAGCGACACGCAGGTACACACACACACACACACACACACAGATTGAAGATTGGTGGATACCCGGTGTCACTCGTTAAATCGTCCGTTGTGGACATACTCGGTGATGTTACGTGTCAGCATGAACACGTGTGTACAAACATCCATGAGAGCACTGACTGGAAGCCAAGTGCACACAAAATGCATCTGGACACATCACATGAATACAACCCGAACAGGATGATTGTAGTATTTCGTCGAATACAAATGAATCATTGATCAAATCTGTTTAAGTGCCAATTTGATCATTATAATTATGATTGGTACCACGTTGAGGCTTAAATGGTATCGCGGTTTGTTTGCTCACTGAGCACCAGCAAAGTAGAAAAACAAGATAGAAAATCAGGTAGACGAGTAATTAAAGATTGTCCAGCAACTTTTACTACACTCAACGTGCATGCGCAATTTGTTCAGCACATGAATACATTGAAGATCAAACAGTTCCACAATGACAGTCCCCTTCTCCCCGGCTGAAGAAGATGGAGCGAATTCACAATGCGCGACTGTGCCTGGAGAAATGGCGCAGAAACAACAGACAAGATCAACCTTCTGATACCAGCGGCCAGACCACAAAATATCAACACTTACGCACACACAGAGTGAGAGAGAGGAGACCATTTGGAACAATGCTGACACCGTCAATTCATGGGATCACCAGCTGAGGCAAGTGACATCACCAGAATTTGGCGTCACAAAAATTCCCTGCCGACCGGCCGCCACTATCAGCGTTCCTCTCATGGAGCAGCTCCGTGTACTGGTCAGTGCATTCTCAGCAGGCGGGCGCTGCAGATTTATTTCCGCCGTAATGTCCACGCAGTGTGCACAACCGGTGTCTCGTTCGTCCATCTGTCTGTCTGTCCGTATGCGTGCGCTTGTGTGCACGCAGAGCATCTATTCTCGTTCTTCGCTCGTCACTATCTGTTGATCATGGCACGTGGAGAAAAAAAGGGATAGCAGCGGTGTGGACGGCCCGGCGTGCCCCATCAACCAAGACGCACACGCGGACACCGAGTGTCAATGTCGTCACAGTGTCACAGGGTGGTCGTCGACGACCGCTAGATGCACACGCTTGATAACCATTGGCTCGGCTCGCGAATGTCACCACACACGCGCTTACACACACACACACACACACACATACACACACACATACACACACAAGCTGATGGACGCAAGTTTGCAAAAAGTGGAACGCAGTCGGCAGCTTCACGTAAACCCGCCGCGAGAATTGATCGAGTGTCATCAGTTCTCTGCCCCCTTCTGTACCAAACGCTCAGGAACACATTCGAATGAGTCTTTGTCTATGATCCTATATTGTATAGAACTGCCTGACCAGGAGAAGCGCGGGTAAAAGGACAAAAACCTGATGTTCGACACTAACACAGTTGGATTTTTGGGACTAATCAACAGCAAAAGTATTTTACTCTGCACTCTCCTACATGGTATATACATTCACTTATCTGTCATATTATATCATGACACATGCTTTTGAACAGGTAATCATTCTTAGGCAATCAATTCAACGACAATCCTCAATATCCTGCACAATGGGGTACACGATTAAATCAAAACCCAGCCACAATGCTGGACGGAAATGGCAGGACATATTGAGGTCGTCCATTGTCCAACAGGACGTGTTAGGCCAGGCATTGGTGCAGTCTGAACAAGACAACGATGCATCGCCACAGGAAATAGACAGCCTTAATGCAGAGACCTAACGAGCAATGTGGTCATAATGACCCGCCAACACCGCGACATATCAATAAAGACAGATGCCCGTCCAACACACAGACACGCACAGAAGTGTATCCCACCAGCCGTGCCATATATGTCTGTGTGAGAACATTGAACAAGAAGTACATCAGCTGGGATTGAAATATATGCGATGACGTGCAGTGGTACTCAACGCTGTCGGCACTTTAGCAACATACACACGTATACCGACAGACGGGCATTCACAAATGCGCGCCGGACAAGACCAAACGAGCCGATATGGCAATGCACTGCACCGCTAATGGCGCCTTTTTGGTAATATATGTTGACGATTTCCCGCGATGTCAGTGTCCGATGTCGTCGTTAAGCAGCATGTGCGTGTGTGTGTATCACCAGCATACAGCACTAACATAACTTGCACGCACACACACCCAAACGACGATGATGGTGTCATATGAGGCGATATTTGGATGTTCAGTGGACGCGCGCGCTGTGGGTCGCGTTCACTCGTCGAATATGTACTGAGACGGCACACACACACACACACACACATGAGCACAAACAGCACCACACGACAAATAGTAACTAAAAACCCAAAAGGAAGGAGCAGAGAGAGGAAAAGAGGGGCAGCGTTGGTCGCATATCGCCAACGACTGCATTAATTGACACAAATGACCAATTTTGCGAACGAACGACTCGACAGCCGTTACCGATGGCCCATACACACTCCACCACACTGCGTGTGTGTGTGTGCTTGAGAGAATGACTTGGTGAGAGAGTGCGCGGTCAATGGCACAGCGGCGATGACAGACCGCCGTAACTACGTGACACGTTGTGATACACACCACGCCGTGCCACCCAGCAACAATAAACAATATCTGGCTGTGTTATTGTCACCAGAAGAAACCTTACAAGCAACAGAGCACGCCGTGGCAAACCGTCACCCCAAAGCCAACCATCACCTTGCAGTATACCCGGAGCATCGAGAAACCAGAAGAAAAGAGCATACTGAGATGATGAAATCATGATGAATGATGATGAAGAATAATGATGGACAATGGTATTGTACCCCAGTCCGCCAGGAATCTGAAGCACAGCCTACATTGAGCAATGATGTGGTACCATGGAACCAAAGGTACAACCAGGACATCACTAGCGCTATCCGCACATATAAATCCTCTGCTGCATGATACATGCACCTCGAGCTAGCAGGGAGAAAAAGGAAGACTAACAGCAATATCATAACGAGATTAAAAATTCTGCTACATCTATATCCACCTAGAAGAATACTGCAGTGACCGGTATCTGTCGATGAAACCCTAAGGTTGAAAAGAACACCGAACTCAAAATCGTCCGTGTCTCGCCATTGACACTTCCGCCGGACTGACCCGGAGCGGCCACCGTTGCAAGAGCAGCAGGGACGAAGACGACCGCCAGGGTGACCTCATTGGCAGTATTAACAAGTCGACCCGCGTAAATCACAGCTCGTGCCGTGTGTGAGCGTGTGTACAGATCGCCGCCGTCGCAGACCGCAGCAAGACTCGCTGATAACACACCAGCGCGCGAGCGCATGAGTGTGCGTGTGTAAGAAGTTGTGATTGATCACAACCGACCACAATTGGCCGTCTGATTTACAGCCGTCCGCCGACAATGCGAACGCGGAAATTTACGAGTGCGCGCGCCAGGTACGACGCCGTGAACGGACACCGTGGCGCGCGCGTGTGTGTGTGTAGGTGCTGTGTCCAATACGGCAATGATATACGACTCACACACGCACACATACAGAGTTGATCCCATGCACAGGTGACACTGTTGCTCAAGCAGGATGCTGCAATTCTGCACACCAACTCGCTTCACCTCTCCCGGCTCTCTATTTCTTTGACACACACACACACACACACATATATATATACGCATGAAGAAAGCAATGCTCGAAAAGACAAGCATATACACAGAGACCAGCCAATCATGACACATGTGTTCAGGCCTCAATGCAAACACACACACACACACACACATACACACACACAAAAACAAGTCTTACGGTGCAGTGAGTTAAAGAGTGTCCCAGCTCAGAATGGATTCGATTAAAAAGCCATGCATACACGCACACGCACGACACTCATGCACACATACATAGCGCTCACAGAAATTTACGAATAAATCACAACAACGAACGGCTCATCACCATGCACGTATGTGTGTGTGTGTGTGTGTGTGTGTGTGTGTGTGTGTGTGTGTGTGTGTGTGTGTGTGTGTGTGTGTGTTTGTGTGTGTTTGTACTGAGCATGTGCGTGGGAGCGTGCTCAGCGGTAGTAGAAAATAGCCGATACAAAAGTCACGTGGTGGTCAGCATTATTAAATGAACGCTAGGTTCGCAGTCAAGCAGCGCAATGATGTGAAACGTGATTATAATGTCATATTTGATCACGCCCACCGTCTTGTTCTGCATGTTGCTGGGGTATTCTAGTAGATTTAATCTCACTCACCGTTTTTTACTTACCGTTTCTTTCTTCTTACTTGCGTCTCTACTTAAAACTTCTTATATACCAGTGGTTCCCAAACCGGGGTAAATTACCCTGGAGCAGTTTAGCAATTTTTCGGGGTGATATAGAGGTGACAGAAAAATGTTAAAAATTATGAAAATGAAGAAAGCATTGCGATTCCTGACATCCATGTCATACCTGACATTATAATTAATAAAGTAAACTAATACAATGAATAAAAAGATTATATCTAGTGTTTAATTTAGCCATATACAACAATGTTGACAACATTTTGTGGAAGCGGTAGCATGCCAAATTGGGTAACAAGCTGAAAAAGGTTGGGAACCACTGTTCTAGAACATTCCTGAAATAAAGTCATATTAACCGCTTGTTGATACTATTATGAACGGTGCTTCAACAGGCGAATATTATTACGCGCGTTCATGCCGGCTACGAAAGCACAAGACAGCGAATATTTTCACTGGAATGCATGTTTGTCTGTGATAGTGTTTTTAATTGGTCGGGTTGAGAAGCAAGTGAGCGAACAAATTCCGTTGTGTGTAAGTGAACGCTTTGCACGAGTCATTTTGACTCCGTGTACTGACACTGTTTTGAAAAATAGTGAATTAACCACATGGAGCGAGTCCTATGCGAATTAGAGCTGTCTATATCGCCAGAAAAAGACTTTGCCGAAGACAAAAAAGCAGTGACAACGACATTCGTTGTCAAAACAGTTTTAACATCTCTCAAGGAGTAATGAGCTCGGTACAATCAACGCTCATTATTATTTTTGCTGCAAACTTTTACAGTATTATACAACCCAACAATCATCACCAACAGGTCCCACAACTTTCCCGTGTTTGATTATTTCTGAATTGTATACATGATTATGCTGGTGTGCGTTGTTGAGATATTCTACTGGTCTAATCTAAGGACATGATCCAATATAACCACATTGGGCGATATCAACACATGGACACAGGCATGCGTGCGTCGCACACAGGCCTGTGTCCATGCGTGTAGATATTAGGGATGGGCAGGAACCGTAAGAATTGATACTCACGGTTCTGGATCCATAGGTCAGTGGAATCGTTGGAACCGGTTCCTCTTGGACAAAAAGTGATACTTTCTGTGTGCATGGGTCGAGATCCCTCAATGTTTAGAAGGCACCCAAGGGGAGAAGACACACAATAGAGCTGGCATAGATGAACGTGTGACTGGGAAAATGTTATCAAATGTCTTTATAAATTCAAAATTATATTGTAAAATCAACATTTCATCAGTTTCATTTTAGTGGGGATTCTCACATAGTTAAAATTTTATTTTAAATTCAACATTTCATCAATTTCATTTTTGAGGGGCTCCTCACATTGGTTTTTGGGCGAGTGAAGCATATATATCCGTACTACGGCCCTGTAATTAGGAAAACTGCTTTAGTATTCAATGAAGACATATACAAGACATTCCCATCTCAATATTCATCATCTAGCATTATCATCTCAACAGAAAAGAGCATACAATTCTGACGAAAAAACACTGTGCTGAATTTCCATGTGCCAAATATAATCATAAGGAAAACTGCACCTATCTCCACCTTGACATTTGTAAAATTCAAAAAAGTTAAAAATCCACCCACCCTAATGCGCATTGTGCGTATGTCAATGGTTGTGTGATTTAGCTTGAATGACTGGTGTGTATTTGCTTTACACGATTCGGGTTTGGAATTGGCAGTCTGGACTAGTATTGACTGCTCGTGCCAGGTCTTGAATGCGGTGAAAGAGCTTCCCTGCAATCGCACTCCTGAACTTTGCAAATAACCAAAAATCACAGGGAGCAAGGTCAGGTGAGTAAGGTGGATGTGGGAGAAGCGTGATCCCCTGCACTTCCAGGAACTGCTGAGTGAGGCGAGCTTTGTGGTGTGCAGCATTGTCGTGATGCAGCAAAAGGCGCGATCGGCGGTGGCTTGGTTCAGACTTGGTCTGATGTTCCAGGACTTGAGGAAGGACTTGGTCAATAAGTACTGGGCTGTGATAGTAGATTGTTGAGGCATTACATCCACACACATTGGTCCCTGATAATTAAAGAAGGTGGTGAAAAGGCGCTTACTGCTGCGAAATCCTTCCTTCAAAATCTGAGGTCGAGCCTCTTGATTACTTAACCACACCATGTTAGATTGCTTGTCTCTGTTGGTGAAGATACAAATCCAACATTCGTCTCCAGTAGCAACATCTGAGAACCGTTTTGGACCATTTGGCTCGAGCTCAAACAGCCAATGACGAATGAAGTTTAACTAGTACCAAGTTGCGGTAGATAAATTTTTTCATGCTGATTCCGAAAATAAATATTTTATTGGATTCAATCAGAAAACTTTTCCCGGAAGTCAAGTTGAAACATCCATTTTGCCGTAAAATTGCGATCGTGTAGCGTTTAATTGGCTGCCTGAATTTTACAATTATTGCTTGTTTGTTTGTTTGATTGTTGAATCGTTATTGAAGTCGTCATGAAAAAGATGCAGTTTTCACGCAGATTTAGAAAAATGTATCAACATTCATGCGATAATTTTTCGCTCAAATTAGCTGAATATGCATTTATTTAATTTATTTCATTTTATTTAATAATTTCGGGTAATCATACGCCAAAAAATAATATCGTATTAATAATATATTTAATAAAATAAGCGTAATAGGTTATATGTATTTAATTTAGTACCTCGTAATTATACCTCGCGTAATATGCCTCTGCGCGCACAGACTTACTTGCAAAAATGTACATGTATTTCAGAAAAAAAGAAAACATAATACGTATTTTTTAAATACACGTGAAAATCTGCATTCACCGCAATTTCATACTAGCATTAATTCAAAAACCGACACACCGTAGTGTTCATGTAGTGTGTGCGCAATGCGCATACTTTTTCCTGTCAGTCCTGATACTAAGATCCGTATGGACCCGTGTCCGAGAATCGGAACCGTGTGGACTCGGATCCGTGTGGACCCGTGTCCGAGAATCGGAACCGTGTGGACTCGGATCCGTGCGAACCCGGATCAGAGAATCGGAACCGTGTGGATCCGGATCTGTGTGGATCCGGGTCCGAGAATCAGAACCGCGTGGACTCGGATCCAAGAATCGGAACCGTGTGGATCCGCGGAACCGGTTCTGACGATTCTGCTACGTATGTATTGTAACCGGGGCCGAGACTCGGAACCGGTTCCTGCCAGCCCTAGTAGATATTCCAATAACAACGTCCATTGGCGTGTAGATGTCGCCACTTACCGGGACAGTCAATCATCTTCTTGTAGACGTTGAGGAACGCGGTTTCTGCAGTTTTGCAACGCTGAGACAGTCGATCCACCTCGGACTGATAACTCTTCAGCACGGGCACAACCTGTTTACGCACGTCCTGAATGCATAGCAAGCACACAAAAACATACAAACACACACATGCACCATATGTGATCAAATACTCGTGTTCCACCAGATAAATAAAGGGAAAAATCCCACCCGCTGATAGATTGATAAGGCTGAATATCTTGATTGGCTATTAACAGGTCACATTATGTGATCATACAGCAACTAGTCTGCCTCTGAGAGCATACTTACAGATATATACCCAGACATAATGAGACCAAAAACTAAAAAACGACAAACATGATAGAAAGATCAAGGACAACATAAATCAGTCATAATATCATGTCACATTTAAGAATTTAATATAAATACAACAGTCTGTATAATAACCTCAGCTTATGAGTAGCTTAGACACTACTATGTTCGAAGTTGAGGTTAGCAATTGCAAGCTTGCCTGGGATCCTTCACTGATATCTCAAAATAGGCCCAATTATGAGCAAATGCAGTCGCTAACAGCTGATTAGTACTTGAACTACCATTCATTATAATCATTATATACATTCATGACATATGGAGCAATCAAAAACGATATGCGATTCACCTTCGAGCAAACGTTGTTGTGACCCATAGTATATCACTCATTCACCAAATGTTGTATTGATGCTAGCGTGTGCTACATTCAAATCAACACGCCGTTATGAATGGCATGGTTGAAACTTGTACGTCATATGGAAATTGACATCAAGTATAGACATTTCCGTGAAATCTCAGCATCTGAGTCTTGGTGTACGTGTGC
The DNA here is from genome assembly GCA_916048095.2 of Sacculina carcini. Classification (NCBI taxonomy): domain Eukaryota; kingdom Metazoa; phylum Arthropoda; class Thecostraca; family Sacculinidae; genus Sacculina; species Sacculina carcini. The sequence goes on along the minus strand of OU696581.1, from coordinate 6,501,594 downwards.
GCAAGTGATGACAGTAGCAAGAAAATACCGCACTGCCTGTGGGTGCGCGAATAAACGCGCGTGCGTGCTTGCTTGTCTGTGTGTGTGCGTATGTGTATGTTCCACAAATCCGCTACGAATTGCCGTCTCAACGCATCCACCAAACAACACACGCACGTGCGCCACAGAGCAAGATTTGACATCTGCGACAGCATTTTGTCTGCCATTTCAAATGCAAATCTCCTGAGCACTGCACAAACTATGAGCGGCCGCATATGCGCAAGCCTGATCTTGACGGGGCTTATCCAACACCCGCTATAAATCAGCCAAGTTGGGTGTTGTCTTCGAAATTCTCTGGAACTGTCTTTCTCCGCGTGTACGTGTGTGTGTGTGTGTGTGTGTGTGTGTGTGTTTGCACGATGTCAGTCGTTCATCTAATGTTCCACTACTGAACATATGAAACATCACAATAGCTTGTTTCGTATGTCTATCGTGCCACCAGTGCCTTCTAACGTGTGTATGTTTGTGTGTGTGTGTGTGTGTACGTACGCGATCGCATCTCGTTTGTTACGCATATACAATGAGGACCGCAGATGAAAGCAATTGGGTCGACTGTGAAGCCGTCATCTTGTATATTTGACAGCCTTTCTTTGTGTACCCCTTGCAAGCACCCAACAAACACATTGTGTTTCTTGTATCGGTATAGTTTCATGATTGAGCCTATGAACATTTAAATCATAAAATCGCTCTGTCCGGTTCGTCCAGAATCCGCGCACAATAATTGATGATGTAGACAGCAGCGGGAGACAGTGTACCGTCGCAACACACACTAGTGTCCGTCGCAATATACACTCGTGTCCGTCCGCCCGGGACGGTCTTGTTAGTTCAAGTAGAGTCAATGGCACCGCAGTCGTCCTCGGTTGCATCGGTTTGATCATGCGGTTCCGACAGAACACGCACGTGTCAAGTATTTTACGAGGTATTGACCCTGATTTTACTCTCCAGTAAGTTTCTCTGATTTGGTTCTGCGTGTGTCTAGGCTCAGATCGCATCACATGCTTGGGTGTATGAGTATTCAACAACCGCGGCTCTTCACTATCCTGGGCTAACAGCACAGCCTATCGACACTTATATGCTAGCGGAGCATGGCTGGGTCGTCCTTCTAGACGTAGAACCGTCTTTGAATATTTTTTCAGAGCAAAGTTTTCCACCGTATAGTGATTGATTTTTATGACAATGGCGTTGGTAGTTTCTTTTACTCGAAGTTTTGGCTTCTTTCTCTGGTGGGTCACTGCGCGCTGTGACCGAAACCAAAGTTTTGAACTTCTTTCCTCCTCATTCATTTACCGGGTGCAGTTAATCGCCATATGTGCTGGTATCGCGCGTTTGTCATCTCGTGATTTCAGACGTTCAGCTTTAACCTCCGTTCCAAAAGCGTATGTCGACCACCATTAACGTCGTTGATTATCCGAATCGACGTTATCTTGGTCGCACCTTGAATGCATCACCGTGTGTGCTTTACTCGGAAGTAGGTTCGACACTGAGCCCTAAAGCGTCCAACCGAAAGCTGTGCGTATCGCTACGGGCTGACCAGGCTTTCCGACTCGTACATCGCGTTGCAGTAGCGCTTCAGTTTATTTAGTTCCGATGAGGATCTAGACAGACTTCCGTGTAGTTTGGAAGCTCTATGTCCCGTAAGTGCTGGCAGTGCTGCAGTGTTATCCGTGGAACCACTGGAGTGCGCACATTAACGTTTGGCACAGAAATCACCTCTGCTAGTCGTAATTATTTGCCTCGTTCACTTGACGCCAGCGGCTCTACCGTCAATGTTACATTCTCTGCTCGCCGGCGAGCGCCCACTCCTTCTACTGTTTGAAGGGCGAGAAACTCCTTACTTTTGATATCCAGTTCCTTCAACAATCGTTCGCTGCATAACGAGGTATCTGCTCCCATATCAATAGCGCCAGGGTGTCTTGGTGTCTTCTTCGTGGTCCGTGCACTCTCACCGCAACCACTTGCAGCAGAACTGGCGTAGCAGCATCACGGTTCGTGGTCGCTACCAGCCTCGGTGCGAGTTCTGACTCGTGATCCGTTCTTTGAACGACTGAATTCGCGGATAGCTGTACATTCTTGATGCTGTCTGGTTCCGGCTGTTACTCTTGATGAAGCAGTTTATTGTGCTTCATTCTGCAGCCTTTAATGCCACATGTTCGATCCCAAAACGAACTGCTGTTACGCGCGCCCAAGCAAAATTCCACGGTGTTCAGATCACATACTATTTCACACAACATAATTTTCTGATCAATGCTTTCACTTTGACACGGTACTAAACAGTAACGCTTCCTTCCTTTTCAATACTTAACAAATCCCAACCAAACACATTATCAACCACAACAACCCTAACCACCATCTATCTTGTTGTCATCCCACAAAATAGCCAAAACATTTAATCCAACAATGCAAAACCAAGAACATGTAAGCCAAAAAAGATAAACCCAAAAAGACCAACAGTCTCCACACGCCGTATATCCGCCGTACGCCGTTATCCATGATTTTCTGCTTTCAGTGAGGAGGCGCCAATATCGTCTCCACACACACACACACATGATGGGTTGATGGGATGATTCGTGCAAGCCAACAATTTTTCATTCAGTGGCCTTTCCTCAATCAACTAAAACAACATTGATTACACTGGCCTGCGTTTCAAACCTCTTTTCAAAAGGTCGGATGTTTCTCAGCTGTTTTTAGACAAGTTTCGTGTGCTGAATCCGAAAAAGCTATCCATTTTTCTCAATTAGCTCGAGTTTTTACACTATGTCAAGGATAACAGCTCACACACTGATGTATTAATATGCATATTGGAGTGGGCATAATGGTACATTCTGCCCCAATGCTCACCCTTCTCTCCTGCTGAATGCGTCATATCTAATGTTTTTTTGTATTTCCAGGTGTGACCCGAAATCATGAGTCGGCAGTGTCGAAATCATCCCGACAGATTCTGTTATATATGTGGAAAGGTCACCCTACCAGATCGCCAGGCACGAATAACCGACTTTGTAAAAAAGAGTTACCACGCATATTTTGGAGTAAAACTTGGTGATCAGGACAAGCCATTTGCTCCTCATATCTGCTGCAAGTCATATGTGGAGGGCCTACGAGCCTGGAAGAACAAGACCCGGAAATCCTTGCCGTTCGGCATTCACATGGTATGGTGGGAGAGAAAGGATCATACAACCGACTGCTACTTTTGTATGCCAGATCTGAAAGGAGTAAATCGGAAGAAACAGAAGCCTTGTACAAACATGTAAAATATCCGTATGTGCCATCAGCTATCAAGACAATCCCGCATGGTCCAGATGTCCCCATTCCTGAGCCCAATGTCGACAGCGAGTCGTCCGCCCCCGATGGGGATGAAATAGACGCAGACGCATCTGATGCATATGAGCCGACCAAGAACGATCGTCCGGTAACGTTGAACCAAGAGGAGATCAATGACCTGACGAGGGACCTGAATTTGTCCAAAGAATCTCCTCAGTTGCTGGGTTCTCGGCTCCGCGATAAACGTTTGCTGGCGCCTGAAACGACATTTTTGGTATCGGAATCGCGAAAAAGAATTCAGAGAATACTTTACCTTCGACGAAGAACATTTTTTAGTCTACTGCAACAACATCATGGGCCTTGTGGAAACAATGGGCATAGAGTACAACGGGGCAGAATGGAGGCTGTTCATAGACTCCTCCAGTAGGAGCCTGAAAGCAGTTCTTCTGAACAACGGCAACAAGCTCGCGTCGATTCCTGTTGGCCACTCTGTGCAGCTGAGTGAAACTCATAACAGCATGGAAATTCTGCTGTCTGTACTGAACTACAAATATCATAATTGGCAGATCTGTGGTGACCTCAAAGTAATAGGACACGTCCTTGGTCTGCAGGGCGGCTAAACCAAATATCCATGTCTCTGGGACAGTCGTGCTGACAAACGGCACTATGTGCAACGCGACTGGTCATCCAGGCAGGCACTTGAACCTGGCTCCCACATCGTGCAGTCACGACCACCGGTTGATCCACAGAAAATCCTATTTCTACCACTCCATATCAAGCTAGGTTTGATGAAAAGTTTTGTGAAGGCGCTGGATAAAGAAGGACGGGGCATTGAATTTTTGGGACAGCAATTTCCTCATGTGATTAGAGAGAAGCTGAAGGCTGGTGTAATGAGCGGTCCCCAGTTAAGGGAGCTGATGAAGGATTCTAGATTTGAAAAATCCCTGGGACATTCTGAGCTCTCTGCGTGGCTGGCTTACAAGTCGATCACCACCAACTTCCTGGGTAACCACAGAAGTCCGGAATAAGCGAAGGTAGTCGATGAGTTGATGGATAGTTTTCAGCAACTTGGTGCTCGTATGTCTGTAAAGATGCACTTTCTACGGTCCCATCTCGATTATTTCCCAGACAACTGTGGTGATTATAGTGAAGAGCAGGGAGAAAGTTTTCGCAAAGACATACGTGTGATGGAAGAACGGTACCAGCGTCGGTGGGACGTTAACTTACTGGCGGACTATTGCTGGTGCTTGAAGAGGGACGTCCCATATGCTCAACACATTCTGCTCAACAACAAAGTCCGTGAAAAGGCCATTTGTTTCGCAGTAGTGAGTATGTACTGTGATCGGAATACACTTATGGTGCATCAGTTTGCAGTTTAAACATCTATCCTTCTGTCGCATTAACTATAGTAAACCAATCAGCATGGTTTTGTTCATATGGGCGAAATAATGTATCTTAAATATCGAGCTAATCGAGCAAAACGGATTCCATTTCCGGAATCAGCGTGAAAAAGTGACCTCAAACAGTTGATAAACCCTTGACCTTATAAATCACGCAGACCAGTGTTATCGGCGATAATATTGTTCTGATCTCGAACATCCATTTTCTTGAACTTTTCGCAAATGTACAAGTTGTGCGATACGGAGCAGCACGGACACATGTGAAGATTACGTGCCGCAGTGGTAGCGTGAGCCTGCTTGACGGATCCTCGTGCGGTGGTTAGCTCGTTCTCGAGTGAAGTTGCAGGGCGCAGAGCAATACGAACCCTAGATTGCAGCCATACATCAAATTCGATGAGCGATGGGGAGGCCGACGGGCTCAAATGTTCGGCCCATGCTCTCCGCATGTCGACAGGCATTTTGTCAGCTACTCTACGAAGATGTTCTTGTGACCTCAAGTCTGTTTCGAAGTTGAGCTGCTGTAATGTCACTACGGTGTGCACTGCTGGATGAAAACTCTCCAAGCTGGGTATATCCAGCGCGCGTGGAGGGTGACACTCGAATAGTTTGCTCATCGTCACGCGCACGACGTTCGCTTCTTGACCGTAGCGCTCCCGGAGAGTTTTGAGCGCTTGGTCGTAGCTATCTGCTTAGAACAGCATCGAGTCAGTCAGAACTCTGGCGCGGACGGAGACGGAACTCTGCAGATGTATCATTTTTTCATTTTTGGTCCTTGGCTGGTTATGCACCATCACTTGATACAGCGAGTAACATCGATGCCACTCAGCGCAATCACCATCGAAGATCGGCAGCGTCACCCGCGGCAAACAATGCATAATGCTGCCCTGTGTCATGACATAGTTGTTGTTCTTGCCCTCGATGTTCTCCTGGTGTATATTTGTTCTCCACGCTCCAGTCGCCAACATCTTTGTACTGTGTGTGTTCAAAATCATCTCGCAATGACCTCTTGCACCGTTCTCTTCGTTCTTCCATAATTCGGCACGCAGGTTGGCGTTTTCCAGTTCGTCTTATTTCTCCTGCAGCTTTAATTTGTCGTCCCACTCTCGTATTACTTTCTCAATGGAGATCATTCTTTTCAGCTGCTCCGATTCATTCTGTTTCACTTTCAATTCAACTCTCGTGGCTGCTTGCGAATATGCTGATGCTTCTGAAGCACAAACACTGCCAGCCTTCGAAACATCTTCCACTCTGCTTTCCAAATAATATTTCACAGATAGCCGGAACGTTTCACAATCGGCTGATTTTTTTGTTCGTACATTTCGCCTTTTCTGATTTCTTCTTCGTCGGTCTCGAATGCGACCATGTACTGGGCATTCATCTCGACACATTCTGTCAAGGCGTCGTCGACTTCTTTCATTATACCAAGCAGCTTTGTACGACTGCCCTTCGACAGTATCAACATTTCGCATCGTTATCTGAACCTGGTAATAATGCCGGTAAATGTAAAAATAATGCCGGTAATAATATCTGAGCCTGGAAATAATGCCGGATTGAGCGCCTCGTTTTCTTATGACCGATGACAGTGACATTTTGTGCATGCGCAATTTCTTATTTCAAAGGCTATGTTGGGACTAGAGATGCGACCTAAAAAACCGATGGTTTAAAAAAAAGAGAAGTTTTTTGCAACAAAAAAAACCACGACCAAAAAAACGTTTTTTTAAGATTTTAGATTTAGATTTTTTAAGATTATATATTTAGAAGATTTCAAATTATGGAAATCATATATTTGGGATGTTAAATGAATTATTTTTATTAACACATGAGTTATTGATGGTTTTAGTGGCCCTATCAAATTGAATTATCAATAAATATGCACAATACAATTGTTATAATGTGTCTGAAAGTCCTAATATCATTGTTTGCACGGTACTGTACTGCACTTCTATGTACAGTACACCTTTGCATTCAATTATTGAGTTAATCATTGCGTAAGAAAGCAGGGTTTGATAACCGTTTTTTTCTGCTATAAAACTGAAACAGTTTGAAAAAAACAGCAACAAGTGGCATACTTTATATTATTTTTTACACATTACCTTTTTCCTCCCAGAAATGAACTACGTTGATTATAATAACTTTCATCATTTCATTCAGCAGATCAATTATTTGCAAATATAAAAGTACAAACACTGCAAATATTTACACAAATACTACAAATATGCAAACAAACTTAGTGTCCCTAATGAGACTACGAATATAAGCGGGTCGCATTATTCAGAGTGGCAATCCTGACCAGAAAAACGGGCAATATTTTCGTGTAGGAAAAAAAACGAATGAGGAAATATATTTAATGCACAAAAAGGTATTTGAACACAAATAACTACATCAAAGAAATTATCATCCATAAAACAAGTTCTAAAACAGTTATTCATAAAATACCAATTAATTTGATTAAACTTTCCTTGATCTGCCGCCTATTTTTTTCTAAATCTCTACAAATAGGAAAAAAAAATTGTGTCTTTCAAAAAATCGATTTTGAAAAACCATGGCTTGAAAAAACAGTTTAAATCAAGTGGTTTAACCAGCCGCTTATACCAGCAGGCTACTTGATATACAAAAAGGTATTTGAACGTACATCAATCAAATCCATCTTCCATAGAGACTGTTCTAGAAAGCATTGTTTCATTAAAAAGTGTTAATTTAAATTAACGTTTATAAAAAAAAACACTTGACCAACCAATCAACTTGTCTTGTTCTGCTGTCAACATTTTCTGAATATGTACATTAATAAAACGAATTTAAAACGAGTTTTAAAAACATTATTGCCTTTTTTAATAAAAAACATGGATTCTTGAAAAAAACACATGATTACTCAATGAAGTTGTTTTGTTCTGCTGACAAATAATTTCAAATATCGACATCATTAAAACCATCTTTAAAAAACATGGCTTTTCTCAATGAAAAAAACTAAACCACCGGACCCGGATGCACTTTCAAACAGTCTCCTGGGATATTTATTGATAAATATTTTTTTTATAAACTATTATCAAATTATCTTTGAAATAAGGCACGTAAAGATGTACAAAACATCAATTAAACTCATCTCTATGTAGTAAAATCCAATATTCGATGACAATTGCGGCTAATTCTAAAAAAACAAAAAAAAATGTAAAAAAGCGTTTTTTTGCACAAAAAAACGTATCCAAAAAAAAGTTTTCTTGCATCACTAGTTGGAACCAATTCCGACACATTCACACTGTTGGAGTCCACTTGTATTGAGTACTGGTAATTGAGCTTTGAAATAATTTCGCTTCGGACACTTCACAAGTCCATAGAACGCACTAAACACACTTAAGCACCACTGAGCCCACCGAACACACTGGCCACATTTATCACACCAAGAAAACGGACATACACCGAACACACCGCATACGGACAAACATACTGAGCACACTGCATACGTACTAACACACAGAACACACTGTATACCGTCAAAAACACTGAGCTCTCTCGATACACAACACACTCAGCATACCAACACTGCATACCAGCATGAACACGCACTGAGCACACGTTACACAGCACAGTAAAGACACGCTAAATACGCAATGCTGAATAACTAAAAGTTTTAACACTCGTAACTATGGCACTCTCGCTACTATGCCACCTTTTCTCGATCCCGAGAGGTGGCATAGTAGCGAGATTCGATTGTATATGGAGCTGGTTGGATGCAGTGGTTCGCATGTACCTCAACAGGTGGCTTTCCCTGCAATCAAACACTTCTATCAGACTCGTGGAGCAGCGGTCGGCATCCAGTGCCAGTTTGACATTACGGAGATCCCGTTTGGTGACCATGGGTGGCCAACAGAGCTCATGTAGCGCTGGAGTGAAGGGGCTGAATTTCTGTAGTTCAACACTCACCAGCTATAGGCTAAGGTGGCTGCTGCAAATGCGATGCCATGTCTAGCTGTTTCGGTCTTGAACACTATATGCTAATCAGGAACCGCCAACCATGTCTATCGTCTTACTCCTATGTCTTGATTTCCTCATGTTTGATCATTCTCCGCAATTACACATCGTTCTCTACCGAGAAACAAATGATCTGATATCAAATAGGACATATTTATTTGACCGACCGAGTGACTGTGTGCCCTGAGTGGTCACACTCCTGCTTTCAAACGACACCTCGTGCAGCCCACTCCCTCCCCATATACACAGATCAAATTGACAAACAAACCAACGCCATCCACCTCTACTAGCTCTAATACAATCAGGCCGCACAGTGATTGCGCTTGTTTGTGTTTTGCTTTCACATCTCCATTCGTTATTGAAATGTCCTGACAAGAAACACAGATAACTGTTTATATATGTGTATGTGTGCGTGTGTGTGTGCGCCTGTAAGTGTCCGTGTCAGCGGCTCAATGACGTCCAATTCATTGCCACCATCCACACACACATACACGCATAGTGGGAGGGGTGACCGCTAGTGGGCTGCTGATGGGGGAACCGAATACGAATAGCCATCGCAGCCCACATACACACACACACACACGCATCACATCAACACACATACAATTTCGACGATATTATCACTGATGCACGTACATGTACACGCGTGTGTGTGTGTGTGTCGGTTAGGAACCTGCAAGTATCCGCTGGGAGAAATTGAGCGGTGAAACGGCCCACCATTGTGCGCATTGATAGTGGTTGATGGAGATTGAACCGCTCGACTGAACTCACGAACTCACGCACGCCGCCGCTTTATCTGCTGTCTAGTACATATGTGTGTGTGTGTGTGTGTGTGTGTGTGTGTGTGTGTGTGTGTGTGTGTGTGTGTATGTGCGTGTGCGTGTATGTGTGTGCATGGGATGCACATTTGTCGAATGAGCTGCGCGCAAACACGCCAATAACAACATTCTCATAAAGACACATACGCACACGCGTGTGCGTGCAAGTAGATGTCAGAACGTATTCAATATGCAACAGAGTCGAGAGGCGCTAACTCGCTCAATACTGCAAATTGAGTGAGCGCGTGTGTGTGACGAGTCAATCGGAGACGAGACCCCACAGTGGCGGTTCCAGCAGTTTCCGATGACAGTCGAGCAAAAGAATGAACTGCTAGAGAATTTTCTCAAGAACGTTACACGTCCTGTCCCAATGTCAGATCGTAAACATATTTCCACATGTGTCCATATTTGAACATATTCTTCTTTTGATACACATTTAGAGCATCTCTCAAGCATATCTGGACCAGAGCACATTACGCCTACGCCAGTCACTACTTTCTTTCTCTTTCTTCCTCAGCATTCGACCTCGTCAACCACTCAATTCTTTGTGATGACCTATGCCATATTGGTGTCTCCTCCTCGGCGCTATCACTCATGTCCTCCTATCTCACTGATCGCTCCTATTCTGTGCGCTGTAATTCTGAACTTTCCTCACCTCGACCACTTGAATGCGGAGTCCCACAGGGCTCCCTTCTTGGTCCTCTTCTTTTTAATCTGTACGTTTCCTCCCTCTGTCCTATTCTCCGCAGCTATCCCATCTCCTTTCACATATATGCGGATGACATACAAATCTATTTTCCTTTTTCTTTGGCCAATACTAACCTAATTCCTAAACTTCTCTCCCACATAGCTGAGTGGGCATCCTCTCGAAATCTTCTACTGAACCCTGAGAAAACTCTTTATCTTCTTTTCCATCCTCCCAAAATTACTCCATGTTCAATAGATCTACCTCTTTCCTCACAAATTCGTAATCTAGGAGTCCAATTTGACCCCACATTGTCATTCGCTCAACACATTTTCAAAATTTCACGTTCCTGTCGTTTTGTTTTACGTCAATTGTACCCGATCCGCTCTCATCTTGATGAGGCATCCGCTCTACTCCTAGTTAATTCATATATTTTTTCGCATATCGATTACTGCAATTCTTTATTTTTTCACCTTCCTCTAAAATCCATCCGCTCTCTCCAGTCGATAATAAATCTCTCTTGTCGCTTTGTCCTTCGTCTTCCCCCCAAGTCACCCACATCCACCCATATTCGTAAACTTGGCTGGTTGCCTGCTCTGTCCAGAATCCACCATAAGCTGTGCTGCATTGTCTATAAACTTCTCCATACTCCTTCTCCACCTTCTTACCTATATTCGCTTCTAACTCCCTCTGATCGTCCTTTATGTCGCCGTCCAGTGCCCCTCGTATGTCCTCCTGCTGACCACGAGTCTAACTGGTCAGCCAAATCCTTCTACTTTTCTGCTCCCCGACTTTATAACTCTCTTCCTCATCACATTCTACAGAAAAAATCCTACTCTTCCTTTTCGGCTTCCCTTCATATATACTTACTGTCTCTTCCGTCGCCGCCCACTTACCCCTATAGATCTGATCATTCGCAGTGTATATTTTCTTGATTTTCTTGATTGTTGTATATATTTCCTGCTTTTGATATTTTTTGCGCCTTGTCACTTCAGCTCATATAATTTTGTTCTTTTTGAGCCCCTATCACTGTTTATACCTTAGTTTGCTCTATTTTGTACGTTTTCGCGCCTTTGCAAATTAGTGCGCTATAACAAATACATGGTTTGTTGTTGGTTTGTTTTGTTGTTTCCTAACTAACCCAGCCTAACTAACCAAACCTTATCTAACTTAACACGAGAGAAAGACCTGGGCCTGAAGCCTACGCTTAATGGTCCATAGGCGTGGTATCCTGGTTCCCGTCTAACTCGGCCTACTCATATTATCTCAGAAAATCACCTCAATACGACGAAGCACTGCTGTCTGGCAAACACTGCATGATTTCAGCAGCCCGTGAGTGGACGATCTGATAAGAAAATTTAGTTCATGTCACCAGCAAGTGGCACCAACCTACGAATCAGTCATGATTGCCTAACCTAACCTAACCCCAGTCCCTTATTATAATATTATGTGGTCAGCGTTCGAGTGTAGCTCTCCATGCTTCGCCAAGCCCCTTCAACGTTTTCCTTAGCCCCCCTCAGCCCCAAATCGGAAACATCCTGTCTCCACCATTGTATGTCATCCAATATCCTGTATTGATTCAATCAGTATTCTTTATCTATCCTGTTTATCTGCTAAGCTGATGCAACTCTTTAAATTTGCACATATGTTCTCTGTTTATACTAAAATGAGAATATTTAAAAGCCAGAAAACTAGAGGTGATCAGCACATCCAAATTAGTAAAAAACACATTCTCATTCTTGCCTCAGACCAATTTTTATATATATGTAAACCAGCGTTATCTTACGAACTCTAGCGAGAAAGTCGTCATCTAGCTTCATGTGAACTTCATCTGCTTGAGTTGTATATGAACCGCATCTGCTGTTTAGCTTCATGTGAGTAAGTAAACCATTCAACATGAACTACAAGGTTTAAGCTGTTATTCGCGTGCGACCGTTTAGTGCGCTTGAACAGCGTAAGATTCGAAACGACTCTGTGGTGAGCTTGGACCAGAACAGCAACACTGTCCACTCGCGGCCTTCTACAAAACTCTTAGGCAGACAAATCGAGGGAGTGTCAAGAATATTCCGTTTCGACGCCGTATTACCAGCTCAAACCGGCCAACAGGAAGTATACGAACAATGTCCCATCCCATCATCAATAGTGTGATGAAAGGATATAACGGAATGCTGTTAACGTACGGACAAACGGCTTCGGGCAAAATTTATTTCATGATAGAAAACCATCATAATTGATCAAACAAAGGAATCTGACAAAACTCCTTGGTGGAGATATTCCGCAGGGTTGCCGACTCTCCGTCGAACGAAACTTGATTTGAGCGTTTCATACATGAAGCTCCACAAGAAGCGATTGATCGACTTGCTAGAACCAAGCGACAAGTGGTTGGAAATTTTTAGACCAGAAAACAAAGATGCCGAGGTTTGAGGCTTGTCGGTACATAGAGTACGAAGCATTGAAGAAGTTCAACGCTATGTTGAGAGCGGTAATGCTAAACGTACAGTATGCGCCACGAAAATGAATCAACATAGCTCCAGGTCGCATAGCATCTTCACTGTCAGAGTAGAGTGCCGTTGGACTGCCGGAAACAATGAAACAGAACATGTAAGAGCCAGCCAGCTGAACCTAGTCGATTTGGCAGGCTCGGAAATCGTGCACAAAACAAGATATGCGGGAAAACCAGCGCGACGCTGCTCTAATCAACCGCAGTCTCAGTGCACTAGGCAACGTAGTATCGGCCTTGGTGCGTTCTACTGATCGCGTGCAGTACCGTGATTCTAAACTAGCACGGCTCTTGCAGGACTCGCTGGGAGACAACAGCAAAACCGCCATGCTGGCGACCATTATCAATCAATCAATGTATTTATTATAGCGCTAATAGGCACAGAAGCGTGACAAAATTATATAGGCAAACACAACTATGGAGATAAACATGTGACAACAGTAAGAACACATAATGCACACATAGGAACGCACACTCACACACACACACACACACACACACACACACACACACACACACACACACACACACACACACTAAACAACACAAACTACTATCGTAGGTTGTAAACAGCAATATGACTTCTGGAAGGCGGGAACAACGAGTCTGTGACTCCATCCCACAATATACAACTTTGTGAATACACACATACATACATACACACACACACACACACACACACAGAGACATTTACACACACATACATAAGCAAAAACATACAAATGGGGCGCCTTAAGTAAGAATGGGAAAACAAATCACGCGAAATCAGAATCAGACGATCAGACACGCAAGATAAAGAATATACCAGTAAGACTAGAAAGATACAAATATAAAAGATAAAAGAGAATAATTGACTGTGCACCGGGAACAGAACGAGCCAGCAATAATGACCGAGTCAACAAATATAACAAAATATAAACGCATTAGTATTTACAAAGTGGCGAATAGAGTAAGTGAGTGAGAAACAGGTTCAAAGAGAGTTAAAATATATATTGACGAAGCTGATGAGAAAAAAAGTTGAGGGAAGAAGATGCGGTGATGTGAGAAGGAAGAGAGTTATAGAGGCGAGGACCAAAAGAGAACAGTGATTTTGAGGACCAGGGAGACTCATTGGTGGCGCGAGGACAGTGAAGAGGAAGGTGGCGGCGAGAAGAGAAAGAAGTAGCGTGAGTGAGAAGATCAGAGAGGTAGGAAGGTCGATGAGGATCATGGATAAGTTTTTAAATAAGACAGCATAGACGATAGTGTATTCGAGGGATGATAGGAAGCCAACGGAGATGGAAGAGGAAATGAGATGTATGACGACAGGGAGTCACTCTTTGTCAAACGTTTCAGTCTTGAGACCTTCGTCAGTGACTATAAACAGATCAGTCTCTGATCACTGATCTGTTTATAGTCACTGACGAAGGTCTCAAGACTGAAACGTTTGACAAAGAGTGGCAGTCATTTGTGTTTTCTTTTCTTTCTTCATATATGTCGAAAACTTCAAATATATATATATATATATATATATATATATATATATATATATATATACATATTATTTATTTACTTATTTATTATTTTGTTGTTGTTGTTGTTTTTGTGTGTGTTTTTCCATGTTTTTTCACTTATATATACACATACATACATATACATCTATATACACACATATATTACTACGTCTTCTTATAATAATAATTGTGAAGGCAAGGTTCCTAAATTAACATGCCCATCCCTACTATTTATATTTACATTATTTATGATGTAGGCGGCTTCTACTGTTTTTCTTTCAGATTTTTCCCACATTCAGCTACAACTTCCACCTTTTCCCAGTTGGGTAAACTGCCACATTCCTCAATGTGTACTACTAATGAATTAGACATTCTGTGATGTCTCACATCCGCACGATGTTGTTATATTCTCGTTGCAATGCCCTTTCCTGTCTCACCGTAATAAGCCTTATCGCATCGACTCCATGGTATTTTATATACTACGCTATCTTTATTGGTTAGTTCGTTTCCTGTTTGAGTGTTCCTAGATGTTTTGACTGTCTTTTTTATAAGTTGATCGGATATTTTTAATCCTGTTGTTGATACCAGCATGTAGTTTGTTCTCTTCAACATAGTGTTCAGTTGTCTGCACTCCTTTGATTCTGGAACGATTATCATGTCCTTATTTGTATTGAGTGGACACTTTTTTCTTTGATGTATTTTTGCGCTTTCCTTTTGCATTTTATTATGAATGCTGATGTGTATTTCAAATCCTGGAATATTTGCATGATCTTTTTCATTTCATTACTAAGCTTTTCGGAACTACATATTCTCAGCGCCCTTAAGAACTCTCCTATAATCATTCCTGATTTCATTGACTCTGAATGACACGACAAGGCATGAATTTTATGATTTTTGGCAGTCGGTTTCCTGTATACATCAAATACCATTTGACCATTTGCGTTGGATATTAGCACATCGAGAAATGGAATTTTTTCTTCTTTTTCATACTCCATTGTGAATTGTACATTTTCGCACACCCTGTTGAGCTCGTTCAACTTGATATTTAAATCAATTGGCGCAATTACGAGCACGTCATCTACGTATCTAAGCCATACCGCATCTTTTCCTATGATGTTACGATACTGAGACATTTCGAGATTTTCCATGTACAGATTGGCTAGAATAGGACTCAGCGGTGAGCCCATTGCGAGTCCACTGTTCTGCGAGTATTCCTCATTCTGGAACGTAAAAGCGTTGAAATTCGAACACAACTTTAATAATTCAACGAATTGTTTTTTGGCAATAGGTAGGTCTATGTTGAACTCATTTATTGCGCGTTCCAACACTTTCATCGCATCCATATTATCTACGTTCGTGTATAGTGATTTGACGTCAAAACTCGCCATAGTCTTATCCACTGTATTTATACTTTGCAATCTACGCAGGAGATCGTCCGAATTTCTTAGGTGAGAATCGCTTAGACGCCCTAGAAGTGGTGTTAAGTATGTTGCAAGACATTTCGCAAGTCTGTGTGGAGCGCGTCCTACGCATGATGTGATCGGTCTGATCGGAACACCCTCTTTATGAAGTTTTGGCAAACCATATAATGTGGGTGGAACCGGATTTTCCTCAAGTAAATGCAGCATTCTTTTACCTCTCTCTGATTTCTTTAGTATTCTTCGTGCTTCTTTGTTGAATGTTTCGCTTTTTTTCTTTACATATCCTCTGCTCTGGGTCTGATACACATTTTTGTCGCTAAGATGGTTTTCAATTTTAGTAACATAGTTAGATGTATCCAATATTACAATTCCACCTCCTTTGTCTGCCCTTTTTATGGTGATTGTTGTGTCTTTTTTCAGATTGTCAATTGCCTTCAAATATCGCCTTGGCAATACGGACTCATTATTTCTGGAAAACGTGTGAAGACATGTTATTAATCCTTGTTTGACACCTTTGTCTACGTCTGAGTCACTCCATCGGTAGTTTTGTATCGGTAGTTCTGAGTCACTCCATCGGTAGTCAATCAGCTATTGCGCAAAACTACCGATGGAGTCGGTAACGGTGGGTCCCTTCCGGTGGGTCCCGGAACCCACCGGAAGGGACCCACCGTTTTGCGCTAAGCCGTTAAGTCAACGTTCTTCAATGTACTAATCCAAAAATTACGTTACGACAAAGAACAACTTTTCAAAGATGATTAAGGCTCTTCTAGTGTGCAATTTTAAATATTTTTGAATTATTTCTATTAATTTCGATTTTTGTTTCGCCGACAAAACAATAAGAATTAGGGACCCACAGTTTTGCGCTAAGCCGTTAAGTCAACATAAGCTAAATAGGCTAGGGTCCCCCTCTTCTGAGGAGCGTGAGTCACATTATCTTGAAACCTACGAGTCGGCAACAGCATTGATTTTCTGTGCGGAAACTGAAGAGCTAATAACATTTTCACATTTCACATTTAAGTGCTTATGCTCATTGCTTGCTCTTCTCTATGACGAATCTGTCTTGCCGCAAGGCGGGTTTCGTGTGCGCGCAGCCATGCAGTTTTCTGTGCTGGCCGTGACTGCGATAACTCGTGTGGCAGCCGGACCTGCGGTGTGCCAGCCGGGGCCGTGAGACTTTGCCCCCGCAAAATTATACGCGACCACAGCCTTCTCTACTGCTGTGTTTAAATGCGTGATTATATTATATTATAATCTGACAGCTTTCTCAACTTGTTGCATGGACCGTGATTAAAAAATCTTGTCATAACCAGACATACGGCTTTCCTTTCTGTTTTCTGGTCTTGGTAGAACTTGATGTAGCCTGCTCCTCAGAATTTCCGTGATGGCATCTGGAGCTCCTATATCAAACAGTCTATCCAATAATTATTACAGTCTGCCAACTTTTTCCCTTTCCAATCACGTTTCCTACTTTTACTTCTTGTCAGGTTTCTGTGTATTGTGAAGTCTCACAAAATACTGTGCAGCATTGTACTTGGTCATCGTCTTGATCCTGGCCATCCGCCAGAATGGAATGACAGCTTCCACTGTTTGCTGACTATATCATGTCGCAAAAACATTCCTATATATTTCTGTTAATTTCTGGAAATGAAGGAAGCACTAGAACAACTGTCGTTTGATAAGTAACTGGCCACCACTTATGTTAAATGAAGGGGCCCAACCAGGGACGTTCTTGTTGAAGATCTTGTAGTAAGCCGGCGTGATGCTCGTGTGTGGACTGCAGGTGCCGCTTCTGATGTATATACCTGTCTCCCTCGAAGTTCCCTACGTACAGCCAGATAATTTACCTTTTGAAGTATTTGTAGCTTTGTTTATCGACTTCAACAGATCTGCAGCCCAGCATAAATACGCACTACTGTGGACTGATCTGGCTAGTGCCAAAAATGAAGGTATATATACGTACGAGAGTATGTACCAATGTTGTCCAACTGGGAGTGAGGGAAGTGTTGACTTTCTTTCGGTATATTGTTTGGGCCGATCAGACGTTTAATTTGCTTCAAACGCGGGAAATGGATGGGGAAAAGGTATGCTGCTGTTTAGGCAAGATCACAATTGAACTAGAATAATAATAATACAGCATATTCAAATAATAAATAATAAATGTCAAACTGCATGTATCTTCGCACAAATCGTGATTTTTTCTATTAAAATTGTATATTTTGCTAGATATGATACGTTTTTATTGAGTAAAACTCTAATTATTTTTGCAGAAACAAATGCTTCAATTTGATGCCCAATTTGTCCTCCAATTGCAACTGTAACAGAAGTTATAAGTCAAACAACTGTGCGATGCAAGACAAATTTGCCTACTTCCTGCTGTATCGGGCGCGAAAACTTCAAGTCCAATGCGGCAGGGTATAGATACATTTTAGACAAAAATGGTTGTGATTTTCAGCTTTTTCAGGTCGAAAAACATGGGAAACCGTGCAGGGGGTATACAAATCCAAAAAAGGTGTTTTTTGAACAGGTCTAGTGCACATACATAGTTATACACCCATATACATATATGCACATATATACACACATATATACATATACACCTACACATACATATGTATACTTATATATGTTGTTGCCATTTTTTATTATGAGAACACACATAATATAATTAGTCAATCAATCACAACAGTTCCAATGTTCCAATCCTTCCAATGGACAACCAATAGGAAAGTACAAGATGCTACCCATTCCAAACGACTGTCCATACAATGCATGCAAATATCTTACATACGTTTTATATATCTATGTATATACCATATTCATAGCTATGTAAACTTTTGTTTTTGTTTTTTATTAAAATAACACAATACAATCAGTCACACATTTGGGAAGAAATTGGTCAAGTTCAGTACACATGGCTGTCATATCATGTTGATTTTACACTGATCTATAGGGTGACCTTTTGGTGCACTAAAAACCAAGAAAAGTTGCGCAAAAAAATCCTAAAAGTTGCGCTAGAAAGTTGCATTTAAGATTTTGCAATATAATTTTTAATTTTAAATTTGATTTAAAATTATACTCGCTAAAACCAGAAAAAGGGCAGTGAGAATCACTGAATTATGAAAAACATACTTTTGTGAGGAAAATTTGTACTTTTTACATTGGATATTTATTACCACAATAAGTTTTGAGCACTCGCGGTTGTGCTAGGATTGCATGCTTCATGAGCTTCAACTGTCACCTCAATGACGATTTGGAAGCGCTAAAAATCGCAAATAGTTGAGCTAATAAGTTAAGATCAATGGTTCGCTAAATATCACCAATTTTAAATAATAAGGTAATGAAATTTAAACACTAGAATCTTAACACTAGAATCTTAACTTACTCCTTAACATTACACTTAGATAGTTTCACGTTTTTGTTCCTACTAAATTATGCGTTTTGAATTTTCGCGGTTGCGTTAAGATTGTGTTTCACATTTGTCTAGTCTGTCGAGTCTGTCGCACTGATGCCTGGTAGTGACATTTAAATATGCAATAGAATTTTAAGTTCTCGCTCGATTTTAACTTTCTCAAATGTTCCAAGGTCTTAATGAATTTTGCAGATAAAACATCACCTGATTATGCGGTAATTATATTCAAGTACTGTTAAAGTAACTAGTTAATCCAATGTTGCTCGAAAAGTTCCACACTTCTTGCGGTTATTGTCGCTAGTATATATATATATATATATATATATATATTGGACTCAACTGGACAACGAGCATGGACATGGAACATATTAAACTGATACTGGAATCAGAGGAACGGACATTCAGATCTGCACTGTAAATTGTTGTCAAGGAGCAAAATGCGAGAATCAAGAAAGCTGAGGACTCCGTGAAAGAGCTCGAGAAAAGTCTGGAGTACGCCAACGGTGAAATCGACGATCTCAAAGATGAGGTCAAAGCCTTGCGGAAGTCAATCGACGATAAGGATAGCGGTATCAACCTGCTGAATAAGAAACTGGCTGACTCGGAGGATTTCAACCGCAGAAACAACCTTCGAATCATAGGAATCGGAGAAGCGCCGTCGGAGACCTGGGAACAAACAATGGAGACGGTTTCTGATGTGCTGAACACAAGACTGGGAATAGAAAATGTCGCAGTCGAACAAGCCCATCGAGTTGGGAGGAGTGGAGCACCTCGCCCACGTCAAATCCTCATGCGGCTTGAAAAGTTCAGAGAGAGGGATAACTTCATGAAAAACGCCAAAAAACTTAAGGGATCCGGCATTTTCATCGAAGAGGATCTCTCAAAGGCCTCTTTCGACGAAAAAATGAAAAAGCTGCCTGAAATGAAAGCAGCTAGAGCACAGGGCAAGATTGCTTTTTTCGACGTTCTACCCTGATAATAAAAGACAGAACATCTGGCAAAGAAGACCGACGTGAAGGAGAGAGAAAAATGGCGCAGCGACCCACAGAGCAAAATCCCCAGACCAATCCTGCAGCTGCATCTAGCGCAGCAGCAATTGAGGGAGAAGCTGGCGTCAAGTCAGCACTGAGGCAGACTCGTGCTATCAGGAGATGCACTGCTGCCGCTGCCACTACTGACACGACGTCAGCGACTACACAGGAGGCCAGTACAAATCTGTTGTCTGGTGAAAACGCTCGGGATGCTCGTGGCAAGGAGAAGAAAATGAGTAAGCTGTATCTATCGTATAACTGTGTTTTTTGTTGCATATTTCTCTGATAATGGAAGAACAACCTTCCACTCACATATATGATTCAATGCATAATCTCTCTTCTAATCTAGATAAGTACACCTATACTTTTGACCCTGCATATTTCTATGAAAACACGAGAAAATTCGAAATTCATCCGTCACAGTATTTTTTGCTGATAATCTTCCCTTGAATACTAATATCACACCTTTAATCCTGAATATTTGCAGTATGAATATAAGAAGTATTCCTGCTAATCTTCAGCTCTTCCAAGATACAATACTCTCGAGCATGAGCCTCAAGATTGATGTTGTTGGATTTGTGGAAACACGATTGGACTGTGATATCATTGATCTATACAAATTACATGGATATATAATGCACTCGCAATGCCGCAACAGAACGGGAGGAGGTATAACCGTGTATGTAGCCGATATATTTGATTCGTTTATTGCTAAGCACCTGTCGTGTACCGATGATTCGATTGAATGTCTCTCTGTGGAATTCACAATTGATCATAAAAAACACCTATATGTATGCATATACAGACCACCAAACTCCAAATTTGATGATTTCATAAACAAGTTACAAGAAATATTATGCATGACCCATCATTACACATCAGTATACATTTGCGGTGATTTTAACGTAGATCTTCTGAACGAGAGCTACATGAAGAGAAGTCTTATGAATATCATGCACATGTCTGCTTTTCACTCTCTCATAACTAAACCTACACGAATCACGGACACTACAGCAACCCTAATAGATCATATCTGGACCAATAATATAGAACTAAATTTGCACAACTACATATTACACACTGATATTACTGACCATTTCTCCTTGATTTCACAATTCCGTATCGAAAACTTGCCAAAAAGTTCACATATCATTAAAAAAACGACTAATGACAATTGCTAATATCGAGCGATTCGCTGAAGACATAGCCGAAATAGACTGGAGTCCTTTACTACTCATGAATTGCCCAAATGAAGCATATTCCTACATGTATGAGCATTTTCAAGACTTATTTGAAAAACATTTTCCATTCTCCAATGTAAAAACTGACACCAAAGGTCTGAAGAATCCATACATAACAACATCATTGAAAAAATGTATCAAAGAAAAGCATCGCTTAGAAAGACTGGCACGCAAGTGGCCTGCCACTTATAAAGCAAAATATAAATCATATCGGAATACACTAACGTCAACGCTAAGAACAGCAAAGAATGAATATTACAAAGACATGATGGAAGAAAATCGAGGCAACCCAAAACAGCAGTGGAAAATTATCAACGCTATTTTGGGCAGAAATTCTATTGAAAAAACATATTTACCAGAGCTTAAGCGCAAAAATTTAGACTTGTCTCGTACATTCAATGAGCATTTCTCAAAAATTGGTTGTACAATAAGTAGTTACAGTGCAAGTGCAGACTGTCGTGAATTCCTCAAAGAAAATGTATCAGCATCAATGTTTCTGCTACCAGTGGAGCAATGTGAAGTGAAGACATATCTGTGTGATATCAAGAGTAATTCTCCGGGGTACGATGATATAACTCCCAAACTACTCAAGTATGTTAGTTCGCATATCGTTGTTGCTTTTACACATATTATAAACCTGACCTTCACTACTGGAATTTTCCCTGATGCACTGAAAAAGGCCAAAGTTATTCCAATTCACAAGAGTGGTGATATAAATGATAGTAATAACTTTCGTGCTATTTCATTGTTACCTGCTTTTGGAAAAATATTCGAAAAATGTATATCCAGCCGATTAACCAACTATTTGGAGTCTAACAAATTGCTGACTTCCTCTCAGTTAGGGTTTCGCATACAAAAATCTACTGAAGACGCTATCCTTGACTTTGCTGGAGAAATATACACGAGTTTGGATCATGGTATGCATGTGGCAGGAATATTTCTGGACCTATCAAATGCATTCGATTCTCTAAATCATGAAATATTGTTTGCAAAACTTCAGAAGATGGGTATTAGAGGAGTTCCCCTGAATTTGTTCAAAACCTATTTGACTGGAAGAACTCAGTCGGTGTACTATGATAATCATTACTCATCGCATGAGCAAATTACAAGAGGGGTACCACAAGGATCGGTGCTTGGTCCTATACTTTTTCTTATTTTTATAAATGATATAGTCCAATCTAGCAGCATAGCCAAATTCACCATATATGCAGATGACACCAGTTTATTGTTCAGTGACAGTAATCTCGAAAATCTGCATCTCAATGTCCAGAACGAGCTCCAACGTGTTGTTAACTGGATTGAGTGTAATCAATTGAAAATGAACTTCAACAAAACGAATTGCATATTTTTCCAAAATAGGTCCAGAAATCTAACCTTTCCTCCAATTTCTATCAATGGTCAATTGATTCGGAGAGTTCAAAATACCAAATTTCTGGGGTTCATTTTAGATGTAAATTTAAATTGGGTTGAACACATAGATTATGTTTCAAACAAAATTTCAAAATCTTGTGGAATTCTGTACAAAATTAGACCTCAATTAACCAATGAAGTCATGCGCAACATTTACTTCACGTTGATTTATCCTCAAATGACGTACTGTGTGTCGATCTGGTCATGTACGTGGCCATCGTTCTTATTAAAGTTATCGATTGCACAAAATAAAATCATCAGGTGCATAATGAACTTGAGGAAATATGAATCAGTTGATCATATTTATTCTTCCATGAAAATAATGAAATTTGAAACAATTTGCAAATTCTTCATTATCATGCTCATGTTCAAACATGTGAAACTCAACCAGACAAGTCGCATTTTTATTCATACAAGAAACGAGGATAAGTCCATGAGAAGTCAGTATGATGTGCAATGCCCAAAATTCCGAACGTTATTTAAGCACTGCATATTATGTAATGGCCCTAGAACATGGAACAGTTTGCTGATGGAAATGAAACACTTTAAAACCGTCCAAATAACAAAAACTTGTTTTAAGGATAAACTAAAAAAATATAGCGATGGATTCTGATTTCACAATTGTAATATTAACCCAACTGCTGTACTGTTTGTGTACTGTTGCTGTACTGCACTGTTTGTGCTGTACTGTCGCTATACTGTACGTTTTGTCGAAGATCGTGTCGATGTACTGTAATTTTTTTCGATTATTTTTTCAATATTGTGATTGTTATTTGCATATATATTATTGCAAATATCATGTGTCGTTTAACAATGCGATATTACACATGTTCGTTCAAGAGCCGCGGCTCAACGAGCATTGCCACTGTTTATTGTTTATGTTGTTACTGTGTGTGTGATTATTCCGTGGCAATACATTATAAATTACAAAATTACTATTCAATTCCAAGAAAATTACGTACGTGACCATAAACTTTTTAATTGCTATTTTGGCGTCATTTGTCAGCAATAAAACTGACTCGGAAGTAGATATATTCTGACTAAAGCCAAATTGATTTTGATCTAACAGGTTGTTCCTTTCAAGAAATGTTGTAAGTCGCCGTTTTATAATGATTTCGAGTGAGGAACTTCTAGCAAGTATCGCTTTCATAACCTGGTTTTCACAAAAATCGCGTCACATGGGGTATATTCTTCCTCGGCTGTTGCAAATTTTAGTTGATTAATTGCGTGTTATATGATTTTGTTAAATGATTTCGTTGACTGTATGTCATTTCATCTTGGCAAAGGTATGGCAAAGAACCTGCGGTGAATTCCAAACTCACCCTTGAATATATATATATATATATATATATATATATATATATATCATATGTTTGAATAAAACTTTTCAGTGAAAATGACATTTTATGTTTTTCGCTTCAAAACGGCATTTTATGTGTAAACATACTTTTATGAATTGTTTTTGTGAAAAATATTTCCATTAAAAATAGTCTTTCAAAATGGTAATGGTAATTGGTATACATACATATACCATTTTGAAATATATATATATATATATATATATATATATATATATATATATATATATATATATATATATATATATATATATATATACAAACCATTTAATATGATTCATTAAATGGGTGTATTTGAGGACGTGCGTCAGCAGTCAATGGAGTCATTAACATTCATAATAGTGGTGTGTGCAGGTGCGAGCTTGTATGCGTGTGTGCGAGAGAGAATACGAGCACCACAGATGCGGGATATAGGTAGCTTTAAGCAGGCACAAATCTCAGTCAATGCAAATTGGAAGACGCTGGATAACTGACGGCGCCCCGCAATCAGAGCACACACACACACACACACACAGACATACACAGACAAATGCATACAGACAGGTATAGAGACAGCAGACTGCGCGATGAATATTCAACAGGATTGGGACAGGCAAATTGATTGCTCGTCACGTGTGAAGACGTTTGACACACACACACACACACACACACACATACACATAAGCATATACATACAATCACACAGGCAAATGCAGCACGTACACGTTAACTGGGCTCGGAATTTACGCACAGATTAATTGTCGTCTGAGCGTCTCAAATCTTGATCGTCAACACACACACACACACATGCATGCATTCATATATTACATGCATGCATTCACATATGTCTATATACCCATGCATGTAAGCGCATGCATCAAACGCAATCTCCATAAGGCGGCGATTAGCAAACTATGGACACAAACTCTATACCAAAATGAGAAGCATGGACCTGTGGGAATAACACTAACATTAATAGAGCGATGGAAACACTTCGAGAGCGTTGTTCACTAAATGCATTGCACACTTATCAAGAACTACAACAGAAACTCGACTTTGAAAAACTACCCCCCCCCCGTTTCGAGTGGTAACGGGCACATCAAACTATATTACAATGAAGAGATTTCGGTCGTTGAACAGAACCACCAAATTAATAAGGAAACCGCAAACTCTGACGTTGTGTAATGGGATCAGGTGAGTGAAACCTGAACGCCCACGAGCCTGAAGAACAATTCACATTCCCAGCCCCACGAAACTCCAAACTCACAAGAACTTCAATGAAGTTCCCAAGTTCTAGATTTAATTCTGGTCAGCCACTGAGTCACCATGGATCCCAAAATTGTTTTTAGGATACATAGTGTCTTTGGATCTTGAAAATTGTCTTCAGTCCAGAGTCAAGGTGAGGCAAGTTCACTAGGGAAATCCACATGACAAGCGCACAACACATAGTTCACACTGACCTCGGGAGTGTCACGTCGAAACTGGCGCGTGAGTTCGACCAGCGTGTTGCGCGACATCTCACACATATCTTGACGACAAGTAATATCGGCAGCCTCACTGTCCATAACACCCTGCAATTCAACACACACATACACACCGTGTTTACAATGCAAGGAATTACGAGTCTCAAAGGAGTCGGGACAAAATTAGCCTTAACGGAATAAACAAGACATAGGTGTATTCTGTTGTTGGTAAGAAACACCGACGGATTATTCCCCACAAGTCGTTAGAATATAGTGTTTCATTGGCTCAACATCTATAACATATATCAGCTATACGCTGCTTGAATATAGTTAAATTGGTGTAGTTAAGGTCTAGACCAGTGGTTCTTAACCTTTTTTCTCTGATTCCTCAATTCTTAATGCCATCTCTTCATTTTCCACAACAGCGCTGACAAATTTTATACATTCAGCTGTAACATCAAAGTAAATGCCAAGAGGTCATTATAAACAAAAATTAACGAATTTGAATTGATAAAAACACGCATTATTCCTTCTGTTTGACCTTTAGCTTCCCACTTGGTAACTCTTCCATTTCGCGCCAGTGGGGAATTACCCACAGGTTAAGAGCCACTGCATAAGCTGCAACCGTTCTCCATGTTCTCATATATTGTCTGATATTTCTGGCACCACTATTCGCGTTATTGTACCTGTCCACCCGTTTCGCATACTATTCTATGTGTTTCCTGCTATCCGCGCTGTTGTTCGTATAATGTCCGCTACACTAAATGTGTGTGTATAATGTTTCGAGTAAATTTTGGCAGCCACACACTGCCGGCATGATGAAACAATCGAATCCCCAGGAGAAGTTCGTGATGAAAGCACTTGCGGCGGCAGCTACAACGTCTCCACTCTCAAACGCCAGTCCATACCCTTATCACACACACCCACACACACACACACACGACTACCGCTGGTGAAAAGGCAAAAATGGCGAACACGCCGGGCGCGGAATAAAATTGCTAATTACATTCACGACCGCTGATGACGAAGGTCGAGACCCACACACACACGCACATACAGGCAGGAATTAGCCGGCGTTTGAGAGCAGCTATTAATGTCGACGAGACGTCCACATCGGACACATGGCTGATTGACTTCTGTCTGACTGTCTGTATGTGTGTGTGTGTGTGTGTGTGTGTGTGTGTGTGTGTGTATGTGAGTGTGTGCGAGCTAAAACCGCATCTCGGCAGGTATGTGGCGCGATGTGCACGCACAAATCAGTGTAACGGCTTCGGCACACACACACACACACATACATGTGTCACGTGAGCAAACATGACCATTTTACGCTGGCAAATTCGCCGTGTAATAACAGGGTGCACAGATTGACTGGAGATTGGATTCATGCGCGGCCGGCAAAACTGTCGATAGACCGGTGCCGCCACTGGCAGCGCCGCCACTGGGAAGCCAACAGGTGCGTGCGTGCAATTACACCGACCGGGTATTAGCAGCACCGTGCGGCGGCGGCAGCGGTGGAGCGCTGAAAAACGTGGGAGCCAGTGTGCAACAATGCGCCTTTGAGCGCCCACAAGCAGCTGGCTCGGATCGGCACGCACTTGTGGAAGATATGCTCACACACACACATACACAGTGGAAAGCGACCAACGCGAAAGTATCGCCCAGACCGAGATGCAGCTGATGTGATTCGGTGAAGCGATGATTCAGAAACGAGTTAATGAGTGGTTGCGTCCGAGACTTGATCAGCGTTGTTGCACTACTCCCGCAAGTGCAAGGTATCTTATTGCAATTGCACAATCGCCTTGCCATTAACAAGCATGCACAGTGATGGGAAATGTGCCTGCGACAACCAGATACTACACGGGATAAGAACAACGTTACTTTAGATAACCAAAACAAAAATTCCAAGTAGTTTGTCTTAAAACGAAATTGCAATTCTAATTCTGATTGGTAGCATTGAAATTTAGGAAAATACAACATTGTAAACTTCTATGGATCCTTGAAGACAATGCGAAACATAACCCTCTGACATCATGGAGAAAGGATACGAGGAGCCCCCCCCCTGGCGCCGCCACTGGAATATCTTCAACAATAAGGAACGATAATCTACCTGGGTTGGCTCCTGTGTTTTTTTTAGTTCGGGGAGAAGAATAGAACAGATGACAGCTGACGTTACAGGGGGGCACCAACTCTGCTGAATTATCGCGCTCCTGTTGCAGTCGTCCGGTGGTTGAAATGAAAAGAATATTCAACAATGACTAGTAGATAACACTTATTATCTGAATAATTAGTCAAGGAGCGATAGTCCACCTGGGTTGGCTCCTGTTGCAGTCGTTCGGTGGTTGGACAAAAAAAAGAATAATCAGCTAGTCTGACAGTCTGGCATCAATGACGTCTTGTCCAGAGGAGCAATAAAGAGTGGCTTCATAAAAACGCGATAACTGAAAAGCCAACACGCTCCACCCACATGATCGACACGTTTTCAACAAAAAACAATCAACATATATTGATTGTTTCAGGGGACTGTATCTCCCATTGAAATTGATAATCACCGACACCCAATTTTGGGCTTTCGACCCCACCAACACCCATTTTCAAACACAAAAATTGCGAACACCATAGGAAAACAAGTGAGAGAATATTCAGTATTCAAGTGTCCTCTGAAACATCACCACGTAAATATTCCTTAAAATATTCCTCTACCAGCCAGACCAGGGCCAGACATTTCTCTTGCCATGGCCTCTTCAACACAATGCAAGTCCTTGTGGTCCCCCAGAAACAGTTCTTAGTCCCCCAGAAGTCATTGTGACCCAGTACACACATACAACGTTGTGATGCTACTTCTCCATAGAATTAGCTCAGGTACGCCGGTGACTATTTCCACCGACCACCAGCACAATGCAACGACCATATGTACAGGTGAGGTTAACACACAGACATGTACGGATGTCGGTGGATTAAATAGACGCTCCAAGCAAACACTTTGTATCTCACTGTCGCGGCGAATCATGAAAGAAATGTACAACATATAATAATAACATACAATAATAAATTGTTTCAACATATATCATTCGTGGCCCGTGAAAAACATTGTGGCACCCATTATATAAATTTGGCCCAATGACCTCTGAAAAAATCTCACAGTCCTTAAGGGGCCCGCGGTGAAAAATACGGCTCTAGACCTCGAAGCCACATGTAACGTATAATTTGTCCATGCTACGCATATCAGTAGCGGATTAAGAGTGCAATTTTGGGGGGCTGAATTATGTATGAGTGACTAGGTAGCGTGAGAAGGGGCCATGACTTGGGGCATTTTTCTATGATATATACACACATTTACACACATAATAATGTGCGAATGATTTGCGATAATGCCTATATCAACATATACTACGGAAATATACTTTATTGGCCTCATTTAGTGAACCTCTTGGCTATAAGTTGATGGACACATTTTGGGGGCTTCAGCCCCCGGTCCTCCAGTGACGCATATTCGTTCAGCACCAAGTATACAAAGCAAACATTCAGAGCGGCTTCAAAATGGAGATTTCAGAAATGCTTATTCGGTGGTTGAGTAGCCCCTTTTGAAGCCCACACTATCGTACCACGCAACACTAAGTGGCACAAGATTGCACCATACTACACATCACACCTATCACCATACTACACATCACACCTATCACCATACTACACATCACACCTATCACCATACTACACATGACACCTATCACCATACTACACATGACACCTATCACCATACTACACATCACACCTATCACCATACTACACATCACACCTATCACCATACTACACATCACACCTATCACCATACTACACATGACACCTATCACCATACTACACATCACACCTATCACCATACTACACATCACACCTATCACCATACTACACATCACACCTATCACCATACTACACATCACACCTATCACCATACTACACATCACACCTATCACCATACTACACATCACACCTATCACCATACTACACATCACACCTATCACCATACTACACATCACACCTATCACCATACTACACATCACACCTATCACCATACTACACATCACACCTCCACCTATGAGCACGACCAAGCCTGACCAACCCTCACAACATCTACCAACTCGGCCATCTATATCTACACCGACGGTGGTACATCTCTACCAGTACATAACGTACAAGTCACAATTTCATCGAATAAGGCTTCTGTTAACAAGAACGTCTTTACATTAGGCTGTATAGCACTGATCATTCTACGTAAATGAAAGTAAACAGTCAATTGAAGCAGCTGGACACAAAACTGAAATACAAATCAAAAAGCAATACAACATGACAATGCATGGGTTAGCTTTCAAGAAGCGACAAAATCGCCGAAACTGATGTGATACATATATGATTCCCCAATTCATATAATCTTCTGACTAGATGGTGTCACACATTCGAGATTTGCACTTGCCACAGAGTTCCGAGAAGAAGATCACGGCTAAGTACAAGGATCACCGCAGAACGGTCGCGGGATATAGCAATCTCACATCACACCAGAACGACAATAATAAGATCGATATAATGATGCAAAAAACATTGAAATTTTACTACACAATCCAGATCAGGCTATCAATCGGCATGTATAGAAATAGGTAGACAATGAATCCTCAAAAACAAAACAGAAACGATTGAACAAAACAGAAACATAAATGAAAAACGCCGAAACGACAAATATGACCCTCTCTTTCACTACTTATGTGCCTGCCTTACTTATGTGCTTTCACTACTTATGTGCCTGCCGTCAATCATTTCTTGTTGAGACTGAAAAACAAAAAACTGAAAACAACTCAATGAAAGAAACGCGTATTCGACGCTCGGATCATGCAGGCATAGATCGTTGCTCCCTGAGAGCACACATTTTAAACAATGCAGTTACGCATATGCGTAACAAAAATAACCTTCCAAGCATAACAAAAATTATACAGTATGTACAAGTAAAGCAAATGACGTTTTGCAACACATTGGTCAATTTCCAAATTGACACATACCTCCCCTCCCCCCAACACAACTGTAAGCCAACCACGGCTTAAACCACCCCTCGTGGGAATCAAAAGGGGGCAATCAATAGTCATCACATCCAGGTGCTCACACCATTGCCCAGTGCAATCTCACCGCGAGCATTGGACGAACATGCCGCCCATCCGAGTGCATGTCACCAGAGAATGGCACAAGAAACTCCATTTCATCCGCACCACGCCATCTTGACTTGCAGATATTGCGTTGACATACACACACAGACGCGTGCGTGTCTGTTGTATCCAGGGAATCGTGTTCTGTATGTGCGTGTGTGTATGCGCGTATATGTGTATATGTGTGTGTGTGTGTGTGTGTGTGTATGTGTGTGCGTCTGTCTGATGCGATACCGACCTGCTGGAAAATTAGCTGCCGGCAACGACGACATTGCCACATATGCACGCGCCCGCTCGAAGCGCCTTCACGACGCTAAGACGTAAATAATACGACGAAAGCTTAACGAAGATGAAATGAGCCACAGGCAATAACACACACACACACACACACACACACACACACACACACACACACACACACACACACACACACACACACACACACACACACACACACACACACACAAACAAGCGAGCAGATTTGTGTCCATCAGCGGCGGTTTGCACAGTAACAGCATCAACACAAATACAACCGCCAACCGGTATAAATACATATTAGATTATCACAAACAACCACACACACACACACACATACACACACACACACACACGAAATGTGATCTCATCAAGCCGACGGCACTCCAAGTCGCGATATTTGTGTGCGACACAAACTGTGGCAGTTGACAAAACCGACAAATAATTAACTTTGCCACATGGCGCTGTTTGACAACACAAACATCAACGCAAACCACACGCATCAGATCGCACGCGCGCTGCAAACGAAAAATAGACCCGAGGCTGAAAAGCGAGAGATGGACGATATAACGACAGATGGAGAAGCAAGAAGAGGTAGAATGAGATGAAGCATTTCACGAGAGGAGATTCGCCGACACGATAACTACCACTTGTGTGCGTGAGTGCAATCAAGTATGTACGGCAAACGGAAATCAAAATCCACACAAAAGAATGTATTATCACTTGGGAGCACCAAACATCCCTAAGCGCGCAAACACCAACGAGAAAGTCGCTTAACATTTGATTGGTACAATGCACGTGAATGAGACTATTTCAAACGAGTGGTTAAAAACTAGTGACATCACAAGCAGCCGAAAGACCTCAGAATCACAAAACACTGGCAATTGTCTTGCATAATTGAAATACTTACACACCTTCCTAATTCAGTGATTCGATGTTCATATTTTGTGATGTTGTGTTTCGATGTAAAACCAAAGGTCAAAATAAAAGAAAACAAATATAAAAATACAATTTTGAAACAAAATATTTTAGTTTCCTTGTAATGGTTAGCTTATAGCCAGTGGCGGCACCAGGTTTTTTCCGATGGAGGGGCTAAAGAAAAAGATGCGAGGATCCGACGAAACACAGGATGACCATATTCCGAATCTCTAAAATAAAGACACTTTTGACCTTTTTATAGACCAATGACAAATATTTTGATTGACGTTTATTAGGCACGAACCAAACCCTTAAAATTCACGAATAAAATTTAAATACTCCAACAGTTAGAGTATTTAAATTTAGTTAGAGTCGAACTACTCTAACTATTTAAATACTCTATCGTATCTAATCGTATACAAGCCACGGACAAATGAAGCATTTTACAAACATAACCCGGACAGGCCGAAGAGCCACAAAAAGAGTACATGTCCGGAAAAAGGGGACGTATGGTCACCCGACGAAACATGAGAAACTACACTTCAAAGGCTCATGGTCAGGAATATTTGGAGGCATTCGGGGGGACTTGACACGTTTTTGGGGAGGATTTAGCCCCATAAGCCCCCTTGGCGGTACCACTGCTTATATCCCATAACACTCGGAGCAAACCGCTTGAAATAGCAGTAATGCATGTGACAAGAAATCATATCAATAGAATAAGTAGGCAGAGAATGCATTCCTACATGCAGCTTCCGGGTAGTCCAGTGAATCACGCACTGAAACATTCCAACATAAGTTCACTGAAACATTCTGAAACATTGACACATTCACGCACTGAAATATTCTACCGCAATTCGAATTATAGTCCGGGTACGTCCACCAACATCACCGCTACCGGGACGTCATCGCTATGGATCGGCTCACAGCGGGGCGCACCATATAGTATCTGCAGGCTGATGCACGCTTTAAATGTCAATAATAAAAATTTCGTAAAATAATCCTTGGTATATTGATCCCACTAATGCAAAATTCAGATAACAGATAATTAACAGAACTTGCCTGATCCATGGTAAATCCATATAATTCCGTAAGACGATAACTAGTGGAGATCATGATCAGATCAAATCATCTTGTTTGTGGCAGCTGCTACACGGGAAGAAGCCGAAGCTTATGAACACACAGATGTGCCCCGTGCAGCTCGCTGCCACCGCAGAACCGACCCTCTCCACGCTTTGGCGTCACATGGACGTAAGACGTATTAGAGAGGGCCTCCTCCCCAGAATACATGGCAAAACTCATGACTGACATCTGGTATCATCATTTACTGCTGGGTGGACAGGGGCTGTTGGATTATAGAATTGGCCCAATGAAATTCTGCTCCTTCCGGGATTCGAACCAAGGTCCTACCGCTTGTGAGGCGGGTGTGCTAACCACTACACCACTGAGTCCACGTTAAAGACGATGTTAAATACGGATACACAATTAAGTGATCCGTGGTAGCACACCCGCCTCACAAGAGGGAGGTCCGTGGTTCGAGTCGCGGCGGAGAACTTCATTCGGCGAATTCTATAATTCAACAGCCCCTATCCACCCAGCAGTAAATGGGTACCAGATGTCAGTCAAGTGTTGTGCCATGCATTCTGGGGAAGTGGCTCTCTAATACGTCTTCCGTTCATGTGGCGCCATAGCGTAGATATAGTCGGTTCTGCGGTGGCAACGAGCTGCACGGGGCACACCTGTGTGTTGAAAGGGTTCGGATTATTCCAGTGTAGCAGCCTTGAGACCTTGAAACCTTTAATCTTGAAACGTCATGGATTAAATCATATTCTCGCATAAAAGCACCAAATTTATGAAGCCAGTTAAAAATTAGCAATCCAAAGCACATCTGAACGTTAGATTGTTCCGGATAACAACCCTCGATCGAATCTTTCCGGAGCGGAAGTTTAGCGGAATCAATCAATCAATATATATTTGTAGAGCGCACACACCAGCACACGCGCGGATGAAGGAAAACTAATGACAAATAGTCAGCAGAGAGCAAATAAACACCGCAACAAAATAACCAGACATGCGGCAAACATAAGTAAACACACACAAATTAAATTCAAATGAAAATATAAATCAAGCAAAAACATATATATAGTAATTTCTCAACAACTCTTTAAATCAAATAAATGTATTGGCGACTGACCTGCAGTTCGGCAAAATCGAATTCCTTCCATCTTTTAACTAACGCAAATACAGCGCCCGACATTTCCACACGCTTTTTTTCGCAAAAAAACACACTTCACTCCACACAAGAACACTTGCACTATACACTAATACACTTGAACACACGCTAATATACACTATGAGCAATTATTAACCGATCACTTCACAGAAATAAATCACTTCACGCACAACATAAAACAAAAATCACCGCCAAGTTAAAGTACAATTTGTTGAACGTAAACGTAACAGGTACTTGACATTTGTCATCGAGACATTATCAACAAATTTGCAGCACTTGTAGTTTTTGCTGAAGTTTTTGCCCAGCTCAATATTTTTCATATGAGTTTGCAATTTTTGGTTTATTTAGGCAGCTCAGACATGTTGTGATAACTTATCTTCGAATGTGATGATTTGTAGAAATCTTGGTGAGTTCAAAACGGGCTAATGTTGCGCTTTAGTTTGAAACTGTTGTTGTTCTGTAGTAATAATTTCATCTTCATTTTTGACTCGCAATGTTTTCTGAGGCTTTACTTGAGAGACTCAAATCTTGCTGCTTATTCGATGTGTCGCCATATGAAGCGGAATCTCCAGTTTCTTTTACTGATGTTCCTACATTCAGCCTTATGGCTGTCCACGATGATTTCTTGTATTTATGGCATAAAAGTAAAATGCAGTTGTTTGAAGTTTTTTTGAATGATGGAAACGTGGGTGGTGGTACATTGACTTATAAGGTATGCCATACTTGTATTTTGACTTGAATGCTTTGTTCTGCTATCCTTTATTTCTCATGGTTATTTCATATATATATATATATATATATATATATATATATATCTGTATTTACTATTTCTTGTATTGTTAACTGTTCAATTAATCGCTTCCAATTGTTTGTGCGTTCATATTTGTTTCATTGTATGTATGGATTTGCTGCGTGTATGATGGTTGCTATAGCAACCAGCAATCAACAATGTCGCGAGATGAGCGAGTTTAGTTGGCTGAAGTAAGAGAGTGTAGTGTGGAGTATGGAATGATTGTCGCTGTAATTTGTTGTATTAGGAGATAGTTGTCGTTATTCATTGTGTATTTTTATATTAAATATAGCGAAAACTGAACAAAAGGATTTCAAGCTATTTCGGCCATGAGCGGCAACATAAAGCTCGGTGATGTGGTGCGGTGTTTTGACGGAACTGGTGACGTCGCACAATGGCTAGGAAAAATCAAGTTGGTGGCCGATTTGAAAGGCATCGATGATGTTGAAAAAATAATTCCTCTATTTCTCGAGGGTCCCGCATATGCTGTTTATTCGGAATTGGGCGATGCTGAAAAGAGAGACTGTGAACAGATCGAGGCGGCTTTGTTGTCAGCATTTGCCATAAACAGTTTCCAGGCATATGAAGAGCTGAAAATGCGGGTATGGAAAGATGAGCCGGTCGACGTTTATCTAACGGATCTTCGCCGTCTGGCACGACTTGCTGGCATCGAATCAGACGTATTGTTGCTGAGGGCCTTTGTGACCGGTTTACCGGCAGTTATATCACGTGAGCTGCGTGCTATGACAAGAATTGAATGTTTGCCATTGTCTGATGTATTGCAACGAGCTCGCAGTCTTATGGCAGAGCTACATGGTCCTTCAACTGCAGCTGTGGCCTCTGGCAGTAAAGCAACCAGACAACGAGAAAACCCGAGTCAGTCCGTGCGCTGTTTCCGATGTGGTGGACCACACATGATGAGATTCTGCAGGCTGAAACCGAATATCAGTTGCTGGTTATGTCAGAAAGAAGGTCATATGGCCAGGATGTGTCCCAATGCTCCGGGAAACGTGAGTGGAGGAGTTTCTGCGCCGGAAGTTCCTCCGAGTCATCTATAAAGGCGCTACCTATACTTGTTGGTGCAGTAAATAGAAAGCCAGCTCGAGTATTATTGGATACTGGGTGCACAAAGTCGGTCGTTGGGTGTTGGGTTGTGCCAAAGTATCATGTGAGAGCAGGAGTGTTATATGGCGTTGACGGGAAAATGGTGACTACTCTGGGAAGCACAAGAATTTCGTTGGACATTCGAGGAAGGAACGTTGAACTAGAGTGCACCGTTATGGGTAGATTAATTCCTGGTGTGGATGTGATTGCCGGTATGGATTTTGTCAGGGCTACTGGGGGATTTAGATGGAGAAATGAGGAAATCGTGTTCGAAGAAGTGATGAATAATGAGTCTGTGGTGCCGACGTCAAACATTCATAAGGTTGTGCAGTGTGCTACGGGAGAGAAGAAAATATTAAGACCGGCAAGTCATTCACGAGGTCGCATTAAGATAAACGACAGCGATTTTTCTGCCGAATTTGATGGGATTTCATGGGTGGTCAAGTGGTTTTGGAAGAACAATCAACCTGCTGTGACTAAGAATCAGATTGCCTACTATGATACCGCTAGATCGGAACAGGTGACTGCGAGAATGGAAAATGAAATATGTTCATGGATTGAGAAAGGCTGGTTGAAAAGATGTGAGAATCAGCGTGACAGGAAAGGGATAATTCCATTGATGGCCGTCGTTCACGAAAATAAAGACAAAGTGAGACCAGTAATGGATTTTCGTGAGGTCAACAAATCGGTAGAGAGCAATCCTGGTGTTGACGCTGCAGTTTGTCCCGAAACTCTCCGACATTGGCGATGAATGTCTGATAATCTCAAGATTGTTGATCTCCAGTCAGCATATTTACAAGTGAGAGTAGATGAGAGTTTATGGCCATACCAGCGCGTGATGTTTCGAGGAGTTTTGTATTACCTTACAAGACTTGGCTTCGGTCTATCAAGTGCGCCAAAAATAATGACCAAGATTGTGAAGAAGGTGTTAGAACAGGACGAAAGGGTGAAGGAGGCTACAGACTGCTATATTGATGATGTCATCGTAGATGAGAACGTTATTTCAGCTGAGAGTGTTGTCGAACATCTTTCTCGATTTGGGCTGGTGGCGAAGCCGCCAGAAGAGCTGAATGGTGGTCGCGTATTGGGGTTAGCGCTGAGAAATAACGATAAAGGAGAGCTTTGGTTCGGTAGAGGCAACAAGCTTCCTCAAGTTGCTGATGTGAATGACTATTTGAGTCGACGGGAGTTATTTGCGATTTGTGGGAAGATTGTTGGCCACTATCCTGTGTGTGGGTGGGCCAGAGTGGCTTGCAGTTTTATTAAGAGAGCATGTGAGGGTTGCAGATGGGATGATGAAATTGGAAGTACGGCTGTGAACATGTTGAAAGAATTGCTTAATAGGATTGAAACAGACGATCCAGTGAAGGGAAAATTTTGCGTTTCGTCCACCAGTGAAGGTCGTG
This sequence comes from Sacculina carcini, assembly GCA_916048095.2. Taxonomy (NCBI): domain Eukaryota; kingdom Metazoa; phylum Arthropoda; class Thecostraca; family Sacculinidae; genus Sacculina; species Sacculina carcini. The sequence goes on along the minus strand of OU696581.1, from coordinate 6,464,237 downwards.
CATGGTGCGATGCGAGCAGCTTGGCTGTGGGTGTTGTGTTAGAAATCGGAGACTACAGAGTGGAAGATGCGGCATGGCTCCGAAAGGGTGACGATTGTCAACATATTAACTTAGCTGAACTGGATGCGGTACTAAAGGGTTTAAATCTTGCTTTGAAGTGGAACCTCAAGAAGATTGAAATTATGACTGATTCTGTGACTGTTATGAGGTGGGTGAAGTCAACGCTGGAGGGCGATCAAAGAATAAAGGTGACTGGAATGTCGGAAATCTTAGTGAAAAGAAGACTCTCCGTTTTGAAAGATTTAGTCGCGGAATTGAATTTGGTGGTTACTGTCTCTTTTGTTCCTTCTAGTTTGAACAAGGCCGATGCGATGACCAGAGTCGGAAAAAGGTGGTTAACGAGTAAAAGTAGAGTAACGAAAACGGAACCTGGAAAGTTAAATAGTGGATTATGTGCTGTATCTGTTGATGTTCTTCATCAAGATCACCATTTCGGTGTCAATAGGACCTTACAGCTAGCAAGATTAGTGAGGAATGATGTGACTAAAGATGATGTCGAGCGATGTGTGAGAAATTGCGCCCAATGTCGTATGGTAGATCCTGCGCCCGCACGACACGAGACTGGAAATCTGAATGTTGACAAGAATTGGTTGCGATTGTCAGTGGATACCACTCATTATCAGGGTCGATGCTACTTAACTGTGGTTGACTGTGGTCCTAGTCGCTTCGCAATCTGGAGACAAGTCGGCTCAGAGAACTCGAGAGACGTTGTAGACAACCTGGAGCAGATATTCACAGAACGAGGGCCTCCGTCAGAAATTTTGATCGATAACAGCAGGACTTTCAGATCCAGTCAACTCGAGAACTTATGTCGAAAATGGAATGTTCGACGAAGATTTCGTGCCGCTTATCGACCGTCGGGGAACGGCATTGTTGAACGGAACCACCGGACGATTAAGCGTGCTGCAGCAAGAACGGGAGGATCACCATTAGATGCGGTGTTTTACTATAATTTAGCCGTGCATGACACTGGAAACCTGAGTATTTCACCGAGTTCATCTATTTACAATTATCAATGGAGGCATCCCCGATCTGAGCCGAAACTACTGGAGACTGACACCGCGTGTAGATATAGGGTTGGACAAAAAGTACTAGTCAAGCCTCCCAATGCTAGATGTACGTCTAAATGGATGAAAGGAAGAATCACAGGTATAATATCCGCAAACAATGTAGAAGTCGACGGGATGCCACGACATATTCTAGATGTGCGTGCTGATGGCGAAAGTGATGCCACCTGTCGCGACACAATTGACAGAGATGCGCAGGCAGCGAGGAATACAGAAGCAAGATGGCACACACTTTTAGATGATAGTGACGTGGATGATGCTTCTGTTGATGAGAGCGATGTTTCTGAAGTTCGCGTAGATGTCAATCCACGCAGATCGGCCAGAACAAGGAGACCGCCAAGATGGTTACAGGAATATGCATATTGATTTTGAGATCAGGAGGGCGTGTATTTACTATTTCTTGTATTGTTAACTGTTCAATTAATCGCTTCCAATTGTTTGTGCGTTCATATTTGTTTCATTGTATGTATGGATTTGCTGCGTGTATGATGGTTGCTATAGCAACCAGCAATCAACAATGTCGCGAGATGAGCGAGTTTAGTTGGCTGAAGTAAGAGAGTGTAGTGTGGAGTATGGAATGATTGTCGCTGTAATTTGTTGTATTAGGAGATAGTTGTCGTTATTCATTGTGTATTTTTATATTAAATATAGCGAAAACTGAACAAAAGGATTTCATACACAACCCACATGCACCACCAGACACAGAACACACACACACACGACATTGCCACATATGCATGCGCCCGCTCGAAGCGCCTTCACGACGCTAAGACGTAAATAATACGACGAAAGCTTAACGAAGATGAAATGAGCCACAGGCAATAACACACACACACACACACACACACACAAACAAGCGAGCATATTCGTGTCCATCAGCGGCGGTTTGCACAGTAACAGCATCAACACAAATACAACCGCCAACCGGTATAAATACATATTAGATTATCACAAACAACCACACACACACACACACACACACACACACACACACACACACACACACACACACACACACACACACACACACACACACACACACACATACACACACACACACACGAAATGTGATCTCATCAAGCCGACGGCTCTCCAAGTCGCGATATTTGTGTGCGACACAAACTGTGGCAGTTGACAAAACCGACAAATAATTAACTTTGCCACATGGCGCTGTTTGACAACACAAACATCAACGCAAACCACACGCATCAGATCGCACGCGCGCTGCAAACGAAAAATAGACCCGAGGCTGAAAAGCGAGAGATGGACGATATAACGACAGATGGAGAAGCAAGAAGAGGTAGAATGAGATGAAGCATTTCACGAGAGGAGATTCGCCGACACGATAACTACCACTTGTGTGCGTGAGTGCAATCAAGTATGTACGGCAAACGGAAATCAAAATCCACACAAAAGAATGTATTATCACTTGGGAGCACCAAACATCCCTAAGCGCGCAAACACCAACGAGAAAGTCGCTTAACATTTGATTGGTACAATGCACGTGAATGAGACTATTTCAAACGAGTGGTTAAAAACTAGTGACATCACAAGCAGCCGAAAGACCTCAGAATCACAAAACACTGGCAATTGTCTTGCATAATTGAAATACTTACACACCTTCCTAATTCAGTGATTCGATGTTCATATTTTGTGATGTTGTGTTTCGATGTAAAACCAAAGGTCAAAATAAAAGAAAACAAATATAAAAATACAATTTTGAAACAAAATATTTTAGTTTCCTTGTAATGGTTAGCTTATAGCCAGTGGCGGCACCAGGTTTTTTCCGATGGAGGGGCTAAAGAAAAAGATGCGAGGATCCGACGAAACACAGGATGACCATATTCCGAATCTCTAAAATAAAGACACTTTTGACCTTTTTATAGACCAATGACAAATATTTTGATTGACGTTTATTAGGCACGAACCAAACCCTTAAAATTCACGAATAAAATTTAAATACTCCAACAGTTAGAGTATTTAAATTTAGTTAGAGTCGAACTACTCTAACTATTTAAATACTCTATCGTATCTAATCGTATACAAGCCACGGACAAATGAAGCATTTTACAAACATAACCCGGACAGGCCGAAGAGCCACAAAAAGAGTACATGTCCGGAAAAAGGGGACGTATGGTCACCCGACGAAACATGAGAAACTACACTTCAAAGGCTCATGGTCAGGAATATTTGGAGGCATTCGGGGGGACTTGACACGTTTTTGGGGAGGATTTAGCCCCATAAGCCCCCTTGGCGGTACCACTGCTTATATCCCATAACACTCGGAGCAAACCGCTTGAAATAGCAGTAATGCATGTGACAAGAAATCATATCAATAGAATAAGTAGGCAGAGAATGCATTCCTACATGCAGCTTCCGGGTAGTCCAGTGAATCACGCACTGAAACATTCCAACATAAGTTCACTGAAACATTCTGAAACATTGACACATTCACGCACTGAAATATTCTACCGCAATTCGAATTATAGTCCGGGTACGTCCACCAACATCACCGCTACCGGGACGTCATCGCTATGGATCGGCTCACAGCGGGGCGCACCATATAGTATCTGCAGGCTGATGCACGCTTTAAATGTCAATAATAAAAATTTCGTAAAATAATCCTTGGTATATTGATCCCACTAATGCAAAATTCAGATAACAGATAATTAACAGAACTTGCCTGATCCATGGTAAATCCATATAATTCCGTAAGACGATAACTAGTGGAGATCATGATCAGATCAAATCATCTTGTTTGTGGCAGCTGCTACACGGGAAGAAGCCGAAGCTTATGAACACACAGATGTGCCCCGTGCAGCTCGCTGCCACCGCAGAACCGACCCTCTCCACGCTTTGGCGTCACATGGACGTAAGACGTATTAGAGAGGGCCTCCTCCCCAGAATACATGGCAAAACTCATGACTGACATCTGGTATCATCATTTACTGCTGGGTGGACAGGGGCTGTTGGATTATAGAATTGGCCCAATGAAATTCTGCTCCTTCCGGGATTCGAACCAAGGTCCTACCGCTTGTGAGGCGGGTGTGCTAACCACTACACCACTGAGTCCACGTTAAAGACGATGTTAAATACGGATACACAATTAAGTGATCCGTGGTAGCACACCCGCCTCACAAGAGGGAGGTCCGTGGTTCGAGTCGCGGCGGAGAACTTCATTCGGCGAATTCTATAATTCAACAGCCCCTATCCACCCAGCAGTAAATGGGTACCAGATGTCAGTCAAGTGTTGTGCCATGCATTCTGGGGAAGTGGCTCTCTAATACGTCTTCCGTTCATGTGGCGCCATAGCGTAGATATAGTCGGTTCTGCGGTGGCAACGAGCTGCACGGGGCACACCTGTGTGTTGAAAGGGTTCGGATTATTCCAGTGTAGCAGCCTTGAGACCTTGAAACCTTTAATCTTGAAACGTCATGGATTAAATCATATTCTCGCATAAAAGCACCAAATTTATGAAGCCAGTTAAAAATTAGCAATCCAAAGCACATCTGAACGTTAGATTGTTCCGGATAACAACCCTCGATCGAATCTTTCCGGAGCGGAAGTTTAGCGGAATCAATCAATCAATATATATTTGTAGAGCGCACACACCAGCACACGCGCGGATGAAGGAAAACTAATGACAAATAGTCAGCAGAGAGCAAATAAACACCGCAACAAAATAACCAGACATGCGGCAAACATAAGTAAACACACACAAATTAAATTCAAATGAAAATATAAATCAAGCAAAAACATATATATAGTAATTTCTCAACAACTCTTTAAATCAAATAAATGTATTGGCGACTGACCTGCAGTTCGGCAAAATCGAATTCCTTCCATCTTTTAACTAACGCAAATACAGCGCCCGACATTTCCACACGCTTTTTTTCGCAAAAAAACACACTTCACTCCACACAAGAACACTTGCACTATACACTAATACACTTGAACACACGCTAATATACACTATGAGCAATTATTAACCGATCACTTCACAGAAATAAATCACTTCACGCACAACATAAAACAAAAATCACCGCCAAGTTAAAGTACAATTTGTTGAACGTAAACGTAACAGGTACTTGACATTTGTCATCGAGACATTATCAACAAATTTGCAGCACTTGTAGTTTTTGCTGAAGTTTTTGCCCAGCTCAATATTTTTCATATGAGTTTGCAATTTTTGGTTTATTTAGGCAGCTCAGACATGTTGTGATAACTTATCTTCGAATGTGATGATTTGTAGAAATCTTGGTGAGTTCAAAACGGGCTAATGTTGCGCTTTAGTTTGAAACTGTTGTTGTTCTGTAGTAATAATTTCATCTTCATTTTTGACTCGCAATGTTTTCTGAGGCTTTACTTGAGAGACTCAAATCTTGCTGCTTATTCGATGTGTCGCCATATGAAGCGGAATCTCCAGTTTCTTTTACTGATGTTCCTACATTCAGCCTTATGGCTGTCCACGATGATTTCTTGTATTTATGGCATAAAAGTAAAATGCAGTTGTTTGAAGTTTTTTTGAATGATGGAAACGTGGGTGGTGGTACATTGACTTATAAGGTATGCCATACTTGTATTTTGACTTGAATGCTTTGTTCTGCTATCCTTTATTTCTCATGGTTATTTCATATATATATATATATATATATATATATATATATATATATATATATATATATATATATATATCAACATGCCAGCATTACTTTTCATGTTATGTCTCATTTAACCATATGATTGCTCCCTCTAGAGGAGGTTTTAGGTTTATCCTTTGTTTCTTAGCTCTCGAGCAGTCCAACAGCCGTGTGGCGGCCTGACCTGCGGTGCGCCAGCCGGAGCCGTGAGGTTTTGCCTCCGCTAAATCACACACTAACTAGTCTTCTCCGCTGCTGTGTTCAAATGCGTGGTTATATAATTGAATAATTTTGCAGCTTAGTGACTTAATCGCTGAACTTATTTGTGAAAAACATGCCGTTTTCACCTAATTCGTTTTACTCATAAAGGCATTCGCTTGAATTGACCCGGCGTCACTGTTGCTGATTTAAACCGGAACCTCAAATTAGAAGAAGAAAGGAATGCAAGTTTTCATCGGTCATACATAGAGAACTTAGGGGAACTCATAGGCGAGCTGCTGTTCAAAATGGAGTAAAACAAGAACAAAATCAGTATACGTATTTTGGAAAATTGGAGAGAAAGGAAGCAGAGATGCAAAACTGAAGGGAGACGAAAGAAAAAAGATTAAAAAACACTGAAAAGAGAAAAGGGCTTAATGCAGCTGAACAAAAAGTGCACATGTGAAGGCACTGAATTCTCTAACTGAATTCATACTGAACAGCTGTAGTTGGGCTCACAGTGGGGCGTGCCATACACTCGCAGTAAGCTGTCGTGCACGCTCAAAATATACCAATACCAATAGAACTGGCCGCAACATGGGAGCAGTCCAAGTATGGACTTGGATCCAGGGCGGGCCCAGATCTTTATCATCCAATTATTTCGTTATTATATTTGATCCAGGTATATTATTTTATACTGTTCGGGTAATATGTTATTGATAACACTGGTCAACACGATATTTCTGGCAGAAAGTTTTCAAACAAATTCTGCCTAAATTTTGGCTGCTGATTACGAAAATGAACTCAGATGTTTTCTATCACATCAGGATTTTGAGCTATATCAGTATGTATTTGTAAGACATTTCTCATCAGCCTGTATATCGAAGGGATCAAAGCAAATAGTTGGGTATTACATTTTGCATATCCATTGTGAATGAATAACAAAGGTTACAAGGTTGATGTACAATAAATGATATTCCTGTGACAAAATTAGGATATAAAACAAAAATACATGTATATATATGTTGCACAAGATCAAGGACAATTTTCAGTTATTTGAATTTTCTTTTCTTGGCTGATAAGCTGATGTACAGCTTCTGGGTCGTCTCTCATCAAGCTCCAGCAGTAATATGTCGTCATATGTGAATTCCATCGGTCTTGGTACCGATCTTCCATTGTTTTAATGTCCTGATGGAGCCGTCCTCCTTTTTCCTCGCTCACAACCCGAAGGATCTCCGCAAAATTGGCCAAATAGCTGTGCAAAAAGTGAATCTTGATACTCATCCTACACCCCAGATATCACATGCTCATTAGTAGCTCTTCCACAATCTCTTATAGTTTTCTACGTTCTTATTGTCTAGAACATTTTGTATCACATTACAATATGTATTCCAAGCTCTCACTGTTGTCTCATTCATCGATGTGATAAAGTTCTGATCTTCATAAGTGTTCTAATTTGAAGTTCATAACATATTCCAGCCTTTTTCTTCTCCTCAATAAGATCAGGAAAAGGTGAACAAGTATATCTAAAACATTCTCCACTTTGATCAAGAGCTCTAACGATATGCTTCATTAACCCAAGTTTTATGTGCAAGTGAGGAAATACACCTTTCTTCCTATCCACCAGTGCAGTGGTTCTTAACCTTTTTTCTCTAATTCCCCACTTCTTAATGAGCCATCTCTTCATTTTACACACAGCAGCGCCGATAAATTCAGTTGTTACATCAAAGTAAATGTCAAGATGTCATTAGAAACAAAAACAAACGAATTTGAGTTGATAAAAACACACATTTGTCCTTCTGTCCGACCTTTAGCTTCCCACTTGGCAAATCTTCCACTCCCTACAGGTTAAGAACCCCTGAACTATACGATCATTGATATCATTCCTATCCCCACATATACCAGATTCTGTCGTTGAGACCATTCATTTTTCCACCCAATGTTTTGTTGTAGCTCCAGTGAATTTGTGAAATTCGTGAATATACTATACCGACAGCGAAAAAACGTGCCGTGATGGAGAAAATGTAAGAACAGATTTGAATTCAGCATACTCAAATTAGTCAAAAGCGCTCGTGAAACTCCATGCCAGAAGGAAACGTCTGCTTGTAGACCAGTGTAATGTGTGACGATCGCCATCGAAGTTTCTGCTTCAAAGTATTTGCTCAAATATTTCAAAATGATTTATTTCTTAATATGTAGTTTGTTTGTTGCTTGTTTTTGTTATATTCTTAATATAGATGACTTATTTAGTGGCGTGCACAGGGCTGACGAAATGCCAGTGTATCAGACTATCAGTTTTCACTCGGTCTATTCGTTTGCTTGACGGTCAATGACCTCGACACCCCCATCTCCCCCCATAGCCCTTTTTCCTTACAACCCACCTTGCCCCCCGGGGGTTGTTGTTTGTGTGTGTGTGTGCGTGTGTGGGGCATGTCACACGTTCGTATACTGATTTATCGCACTGCCTGCTGTCCATTGGACGCTGGTATTTCTCCATGTTCATCCGAGTCACTAATTAACCGTGTGCATAGTCATGCACATGTGTGTATGTGCGTGTGTATGCGCATGCATGTGTGTGTGTGTGTGTTCTTATCTGGCGCTGTCTTGTGGCAAATCACAGTGTAATCATTCGCATGCTTGTTGCAATACACACACACATACATGTACACGCGTAGCATGTGCATGTGTGTGTGTGTGTGTGTTTGTGTATCGACGTGGGTTGTGATTGCCGGGCTGTGGTTTTTGCGGTGCATTTCACAATGACAGCGATAAATCTGTATTAGTGCGTTGGCTCATCACAAGACGTCGGTGCATTCGGTGACTGCGCCCTGTCTGTCTGCCCTATAATGCCACTGATTGTGCGTCTGTATGTGTGTGTGTGTGTGTGTACGGTGCGCCAATGATAAAACACAACGATGCCAGATTTGTCACAATGAGGCTCGAGTAATGTGGCCCGTCGTTTTCTGCTTCCTCATTTACCCTGCGCTCTTTCAGCTTTTCTTTTCTCTCTTCCCTGTCGCTCTTTCTCTCCTGGTTTCGCTGGATGTTTGTCGCTGCGTGCTGCTATCTGTCGCTGTGTGGCTGGCGCATGATTCACGAGCCGCTTGAGACTGGCCCGGTCGCGATTGATCCTTACGCACACACATACACACACACACATACACATACATACACACACATACACACAGGCGCGCGAGTACGCCGGGACACGCAGCCGTCATCTGATTTGATGTGTTTGTATTTGTATCTGTCGCACTGTGCCTATTTTCTATTTGGTCGTCGTGTGTGGGTCGCTGGCGACTTAGTGTGCGTGTGTGTGTTTGTATGTGTGTATGTGTGTTTGTGTCGGAGAGTTGACTTATTTGTGTGAGTTGTATGGTGCAACCGAGTGTTAGTGGGAGGTCAATACTTGCCAGACTGGCAGTTTCCTATTACTCTTTTGTTAGGGTCAACGTTTACTAAACTGTCGGACATCACGTATCAATTCATATGGGCTTATCGTTCTTGTGCTATATATTTGTACACATATCGCGTGGGTTTACGTCGTATCTACCTCTGACCTTCAACAGCAGCTGTCAAATGTGATTATAAAACGTTTGTTCTGTAATAAACCCTGGCTTTTTCGTGCCCGCGCATGTGGCTCGTCTTTAAGCGGCATGAATCGCAGATGTCGTAAATGATGACTTAATCATTACTTCTAAATTCTTGTCATGTTCTTGACACAGTTCACCCCTGAATTATCAGCTATTACGTCTCCATTGTCATATTTCTGTACGTTTTGTTTGATAGCACTCTGTTTTACCATATCTGTTTTTGTTTATTTGAAATTTGAATGCTGTTCTAGCTGATTGTCTTGTTATTCCGCTATTTATTGATCCAAATTTATATTGCAATACATTGTATATCTGTTTTTCTCTTCGCTATAAATCTACTCTATATTCGCTGTTTTTGCGCTTCAAAGTATCATTTTTTCAACAAAAACACAAGCTTATTTCGCTAAAGATGTTCACCTCCTAATTGCGCTATTGTGTATTTGCCTAATATTTGTTTGTTGCATCAGTGTTATTGGAAGCTATCACTTCTTGTCACAGTGATTTGCTTGTGAATATGAGTTTTGTACTATCTCTGCGTCCATCTTGCTTCTATTTATTTGCCTGTTTCAGTGTCGCTTTATGCTCGCGTTTGCTTGCTTGTGTACGCATATATACTCATTTGTCAATGTGATCTCTTTTCCCACGTGTGCACTCAATCAGGTTTTTTGGTTTGATTGCACGGCGCGCTATCAGTGAGGGAGCGACTCGTATCATTAGCTTCTCTCTCTCTCACACACACACAAACTGTCTGATGATATCATCCCTTTGTGTGTGCGTGTATGCTTCCGTAGGTGCATTGTTGTGATTTGTGTGTGTACATGCAATGGTGTGTGTGTGTGTGCATGAGTATGTATTGATGGTTTCATGGATGTGTCTCCATATTGCTGCCTCACATCGCCATTATGATTCGTTCCGCTTCGTGTGTGCTTTCTGTGTGTGTGTATGTGTGCGTGTGTGTGTGCGTGTGTGTATGTGTGCGTGTTTATGTGTCTTCTTTGCGATGTACACAATGCTTATTGTATCCTGCATCGTTTTTCTCTGACAAGACGAGTCATTTGTGTGTGTGTGTGTGTGTGCGTGCTGTGCTGTGTGAAGCCATTACTGCCTACATGTGCCCCGCCATCTCCGTCGGCCATAACAGCTATTGAGCTGAGCCCGCGAGGCGATCGTCTGCTGCTGGTGGCGGCCAACAGCTGCACGGTGCTGCAACTGCCGACGACTGCGCGGCGACGGCAGCTGCCGACAGCTGCAGCTGCTGGAAACGGCTGCCAGCAACGTGGACTCGTCTGTGTGTAAGTGCACCGTGGACATATTGAGTGTGTGATGGAGTGACTTAATTATAGTTGATTATAGTTGGAAATCCGGCTGTCTAATTATTGAGATTATTTTTTATTTAATATATTATTATCAAACAAAATGAACAAAGTAGCACAGGAAGAGCACAATTACTAAAAACTGCATCATGCAACTTCTGCGCACATCTGCGCATCTACGGTGATTATTGTTTTGTTTAGAGGGATTAATTTAGGGCAGGGGTTCTTAACCTTTATATGGTTCCACACCCCCGTTAGACTGTCGAATATGGTTACATACCCCCTTTACTTGACTGTTCAGATAATTGTCATCAATCCTATCATCTGCCAGTGTGCCTTCCAGATTCACGAGTTTTTCAATCTCTTGAATGAACTGTACTAGATACTGTACTAGATACTGTACTAGATACTGTACTAGATACTGTACTAGGTACTGTACTAGATACTGTACTAGATACTGTACTAGGTACTGTACTAGATACTGTACTAGATACTGTACTAGATACTGTACTAGATACTGTACTAGATACTGTACTCGATACTGTACTAGATACTGTACTAGATACTGTACTAGGTACTGTACTAGATACTGTACTAGATACTCTACTAGATACTGTACTAGATACTGTACTAGATACTGTACTAGATACTGTACTAGATACTGTACTAGATACTGTACTAGATACTGTACTAGATACTGTACTAGATACTGTACTAGATACTGTACTAGGTACTGTACTAGATACTGTACTAGATACTGTAATAGATACGCATTACTAGGAAATAACATAAGCATTGATAATTTTATTATTCATAAACAGTTGATTATTTAAACCAGTGCTCAGTTGATTATTTATACCCGTGCCCCGGTCTTTTGTTCCCATACCCCAAGTGTATGTATACCCCCGGTTTAGAACCCCTGATTTAGCTCAATCATCCGACGAGTACTGTATGCGTCGTATCCTTCACTAAGCAGTCTTTGTATTAATAGCTCAACCACTGAGCGAGCATATTTCTAAATTCCCACCGACTGGATATCGAGAGAGAAGATTTATATTGCAATTCTTTATATCATTTCATTATTCAGTTCAGTTTATGTTTCAGCTCGCGTGCAGTTGCGGTATTCTTTCATTATTAACACACACACACTCGTGCACACACACACACACACACACACACACACACACACACACACACACACACACAGGCGACACGAGTGTCAGAGAACAGTGTCATAACGGCTAACTGCTGTGCATCTTGAACTGCTTAATATATGCAGGCCACTTGGTCGTATCACACGCACACACACACACGAACAAACAAACAGATATATACACACACACACGAACAAACAAACAGATACATGCACACACACATACACGAGAGCGCGGGTTCGTTCTGCAGCATAACAGTTAGACGCACAGTTATACAAAGATATGTATTTGATGTGATGTATTTGGACGTCTTCCATCAGCGCTAGCAGCCTCTGTGATGAGATACTGCGGCGTGTATGCATGTGTGTATGTGTGTGTGTGTGTGTCTGTGTGTTGGTTGCTCTTGTGTAGACTAATTAGTGAGCAAATAGCCTATTGTGCTATAATGAAGTGTTTTCTGGCCCATTACGCCCTGGTGTATTCGACTTGGTGTGTTTGTGTGTGTGTCTGTGTGTGTGTGTGTGCTGTGGAGTGACACGGTTAATGGCGCATTGGAGGCGAAACTGGCGCTGGTGTCTCGTCTTAGTCGATTTATGTGTATGCGTTTGACGCTGTTTAATTATACAGTTTGTCAATATTAATATCTTCATTTGTTTGGATGTGAGCATGGTGCTACGTGAACTGATGTGCATGTACGCAGTTGTACGGATGTGGGCGTATATAAACACTCATGCATATTGATGTTATCGTTGATATAACGACTGTCAGTACCTTATTAGCTCTTACTCATTTTCTTACCAGTTCTTGGTACGCATCATCCACTTGCTTTTGTAGTGATATAAAATGGAACCGGACTTGGTATTTATTTGGTTAATTAATGTTTTGGAAATATGCACAACACTATCTTTATTTCAGTGAATTTTTTATCATGCCTTTATCCTATCCCAGTGGTATGGTGGTACCATTTCGATCGTGTAATCCCAAGTTCCGGGGGTCTAATTCAGTCGGACAGGCCAGTTTGGTATTGCTGGGTTGATTTTCGGTACCGGAATTGAAACCACGCAATTTGAAGTTTCAACGCGCTTCTTCAGGTTTTATTTGGTACATCAAGGTCGGACATTCAGCCAGTTGTGTCTGTCATTCATTTATTCTGTATTGGCTCTTCACCCGTCTTTTATTTTCGTTATCATTGATAAGTTTATCATCGTCTTCCTGCTTTGTTTCTCATATCATAATTCATAGCATTCTTCATCTTTCGTTTTCTCAGTCGTCATCCACCGACCTCGTCATCGTCAGCATTCTTAATATGCCCAGTTTCTCCTCACTTTGGTCATGGTTAACCTCCTACATCGTTTAATTCGTGGCCCATCATTCTCCATCATTATTGTCAATATTATTCATCACATATATTATTCTTTTTTGATGATCATATTCCGAATAAGGTGATGAATTGTTTATTCGTGATTTGTTACATGGTGCACTATCTTTTGGACCATCATTAGTATTTTATGATAACCTACGATCTTTTTGTCGTATATCGTTTTACCAACCCCGATCATGTGTAACGTCATCTTTTCCATTGCTTTTCTTCGGCTATGCATAGGTGTGTCGTCGTATACTTTATACGTCGTTATATAGCATAGTTGCGGCACTCGACCGCCGCTCGGGAAGTTTGAGTTGAATGCGCGTCGGCAGTTTTTCAGACGCTCAATGTATGCTGCGACCAGTGATCTCTGGTCGCAACATATACTGAGCTATCCGTATCTGCCGTAAATTAACGACTGTGCTGTCTGATCTGCCAGAGACGAGCCCAGTTGTCGTTCTGCAAACAGAACGCAGGCAACCCTCTATGTGTTTGAGTGTGTGTGTGTGTGTGTGTGTGTACTTGTGTTGGGTGAACGAGTGTCGCGCGCTGTTGGGTGTTTAATTACAACGGCATAGATCGGTTAAGTCTGATGGAGAGCCATAAATAAGCAGATAAGAGCGGCGGAATAATGAACGTCAACGGTACACATACACACTCACATACGGATAGACAGACAGACAGACACTCACAGATATACAAGCACACATCATTCAGGATTGAGCCCTGATAACTCCACATATGGTCCTTTTTGTTTTATTGTTTGAAAATATGACAAAATTGCATGGGAGTTTGATGTGGAATATATTTTTGTGTTTTCAATTGTGTACCAGACAATAATTACATTAGTCTCCTGGCCACTATGCGTCTTCAAGTCTGTTTTTAAACTCTTCTCTCTGATAAGCATTTCACTGAATTTCCAATTGGTATGGTGCTCGGGTTATCTTTGACGTTTTACAACCGTATTTCTGAGACGTTTTTTATAATGTTCCTTCTAACCGGCACGTGAAACATGGAAGTGGAAGCATTACCACTGTTAGTAGGGCTCGCTAGATGCAAGGACAACTCATCCGTCATATTTTGTTGGTATTCTCTGAGGCGCTATTGATCTTGCCTGGCGTATTTTGGGGTGTTATTTTTGTATGCATATTCTCAATCACAAGTGTGCGTTCTGCTGTCCCGATCACTCCGCTCCCACACTCTTTCTCCTTTTGTTTCTCCAATTCTTCCGCGTACGCACACTCGCTCTGTCTCGGCGTGTGTGACAGATTGTGTTGTCGATTTTTCGCTGTCACACGTCAAGCGGCGCGTGTCGTCGTGTCATGTTGAATCTGCTGCAGACAAACTTTGCCACACACACACACACACATACATATTTATTGTTATACACTTGCTCTATCTCTGGTCGCTCTCGCGTTTTGCTGTTTCAGCTATCGCTTCTGCGTCATTCTTCGTTGTTTCGGTCTGTAGAGAGCACCCGTGTGCGTGTGCATGTTTGCATGTGTGTGTGTGTTTGCATGCATCTTGAGTTTCGTCGCCTATATCCCAGAGGAATGACTGCTGACTGCCGTCATTTCAATTGCTGTCTAAGTAACACACACACAGGGAGGGAGAGAGAGAGAGAGAGACGGGAACAACACGTGCACACTAGTTGAGTTTTGCCAGCGTTGTTTTACACGCCATTTTCGCCGACTCGCTTTGCTAGTCTCTTTTGGCCGGCGTGTGTGTGTGTGTGTTTGTGTTCGTTGTTGCATATCATGAATCGTTAATTTTCGACGCGTGGCGTTTGTCTTGTATATATATATATATGTGTGTGTGTGTGTGTGTGTGTGTGTGTGTGCTGGCGTCGTAATTGAATTGTCATCAGAGAGCGAGCGTAGTCGCCGACGCTAGATGTATGAATATTCATCGGTCGTCTTCGTCGACACACACACACACACATTTTCGTTTAGATTGCTCCGGCTGGCTGGTCACCACTGTCTTCAAATGTCAGACACACACACATGCGTTTGTATATGTTTGACGTGTGTGTATGTGTGTGTGTGTGTGTGTGTCTTTATCTCGTTTCTCTTTCGTTGTTTTCCCTCAATCTCGTTTCACTTGCTGTCTGTTCGTGTGGATGTGTGCGTTGATGCTATTGTATTTCTATTGGGCGTCTTATGGGGCAGTGTAGACTGGCTTTTTAGACTTCTGGGGGAGGGGAGATGGGGAAAAGGATATCTAGTTGCTGCGGGAGCCACTCTAGGCTCCATTCATCTCGCGTTTTTAGTTGCCATGACGTATATTGTCGCCGTGTGTGTATGTGTGGGTATATATATCTGCGTGTGTGTGTATGTGTTTTCTTTTTGCGCGTGGTAAGAATTCCGCCTGCCCATCACTAAGTCGAACAATTCCTACTGTGGATGCTCGCTTGTGTTTTTGTCGTCTCATGTGTGTCCTCTGTGTGTCCTCTGTGTGTGTGTGTGTGTGCGTGTCCGTCTGTGTGTGTGCGTGTCCGTCTATGTGTGTGCGTGTCTGTGTATTCACAGCAATGTAACGACAGGGATGGCTAGCTGATGTCTCGACACAGTTACTTTTTGGCACGCCATAAAGCGTGCCTAAAAGCTCGGCAATTGTAATATTTCTTCCAAATTGTCCAATTGTATTTCACGCCTACATTTTTATTGTTTGTTATTTTGGAGAGTGCTTCAATTGTTTGTCACATGCATGTCATCCTCCTCCGTGATGAAAAAAAGTAATTTTCTCGTTTGAAACAATGACAACTACTTTCTTTAAAGTATTCGAATTACATTTGGTATTTTCGATATTTTATGCCACGTATTTGAGTGAAAACAATAAAATATCCTGATTCACACGATTTCATGTGAGTATTTTCTTGTGATCACATGAGATTCCCAACTTTTCATATAATGTTGTCTATTTTTATGAATTTTTTTTATATAAATGTTCCCATTTCTATGATCAGCCTCACTTCGAAACTGCTGGAATCTGTAATTTGCTCACGCAACAGGATTTCTTTACTTCTGTCGTTGAGAGCGTGTTTTCTCAGTTCTTCTATCGGAACTCAGTGTTAATAGTCATGCTGGACATGTCTTCAGCGTTCGATCTCGTGTGTCATGATATTCTACTTGATGACTTATCCCACATTGGTCTTACTTCTACGGCTCTCACTTATGCGCTCTTCTCTATCAGGCACGTTTTTTCTGTTAAATTCAACTCTGAAGTATCTGATGCAATCCAGTTGTCCACAGGTGTTCCTCAGGGCTCCATTTTAGGACCCATCCTTTTCAGTCTTTTCATATGTCCACTCCATGTACTGTTTGTCTTGCTATTCTGTGAATTTCCATATTTACTCTGACGACATTCAGCTTATTTGTCCACTCTCGTCACCCGTCATTCTTTGATTTCTTCTTTATTTTCTGGCATCATCATGGGCTTCGTCTCGTCGTTTCTCAATCAATTCATCTTAGCAAACTCAATTCAATTTAATTTTGCAAATAATGTTCACTCAGTTGCTCTCACCTGTTGACTCCGTGCTCTTTATCCATTGACATATGTGGACCAGGCGTCTGCGATCAACTTTATATAAGCTCCTATTTTCACGCATTGACTACTGCATTATTCTGTGGTGCGACATAATTTTAACTATATCAACACTCCTCGATGTTTCTTAGAAATTCTCCAATCGGTCGGGAATAAATCCTGTAGATTTGTGTTGTCTCCTTTTTCCTGCCGTCACATTTCTTAATATCTTTATCAATTCCGCTGGCTACCCATCATTTCACGTGTACACTACAAGGTTGCCTGCATTATTTTCAAATTATTACATGGTATAGGCTAGCCTCATTATCTAGTTCACATTCTTTCTCAGTCCTCACACTTGTCTCCTCGTATCGCTCGCCCTCTAAACTGTCCTCGAGCTATAAATGTTTCTTGCTGGTCGGCAAGGTCCTTCCCTTTCTTCGCACCTTGTTTGTACAATTCGTTCCCAACTCATATCCTTCTTTATTCTTTCTATGCATCATTCACCTCTTTCCTACGCAAATGCCTATTCCTGTTATTATTTGAACCTGTCATCCATTCTCTGACTGCTTTTGCCAAACTGTAGTCTTCTGTTTTTTAATCGTTTTCTTGATTTTATTTGAACTTCGTTTATACCCACTTTTCCTGTATATTTTTCTCTTTTCTTTTTTACTTGATTAGTCTTTTTTATTTTACCTATGATTCTGGTGTCATTTACGTACATGTCGCATATTTGTATATATGCTATGACCACGTCTCCATTTTCGTCGTGTTTCGCCCTTTTGTTTGGCTCGCGGATGTGTTGTTTATATGTGCTATTAATATTCGTTGTTGTATATACGTTGTAGTTGTGATTGTGTAACCCATGGGTGCATTTGTGTGTTTGTTGCTCCATATATGATATTAAAATATATTTATTGCTTTTGTGACCCCTGCCGTGTTAATGTGAATTGTCTATGCTGTGTTTCCTCTGTACTTGCTATTGGCAGAAATTATTAATAAGGTTTGTTTTTAATGTTTATGTAATTATTTGCTGTTAAAATGCAGAAATTATTAATAATCCAATACTTGATTTCGGCAGAAATGTGATGTAATGAATGTGGCGGCTGCCATAGTAGGTACTAATACGTCTTTTATCGGCCCTTTCTCATCGGCTCCGTGGCGCAACGGTAGCGCGTCTGACTCCAGATCAGAAGGTTGCGTGTTCAAATCACGTCGGGGTCAAAGTTTTCATCTCTATCTTTTCCATCGTATTTATTTTCCGTGAATTTATGGGATCTGATGTATGCGAGTGCAAACATTGAAAATGTTATAGAATCAATGATTTAGTTTGTTTTCAATGCGGATCTTATATTTTTATGGTCTTGTTTTGCATAAATTTTTCCTCGTCTTTCGTTTTTGCATTTTCTAGGTGTTTTCTATACCATTTGCAAATTGATTCGATCCTAATGAAATCTGGAATGATCCGAATTAAATTTGATTGAATTTTTTTAGCCTAGATTGAAAAGATAAAAATTAACATATTTATACGAAAAATACAGAAAAACAAGCGTGGTTATATTGAAAAGAGGAACGTATTGTCAGCTTTATGTGGAATGACCAGGGCTTTGCTGAGACATGCTGTGTTTTATTTTATATCATTAAGGAATAATGCAGGTCAATTTGCTAGTGTTAATAATGCAAACACTAATAATGAAGTATGAACAATTATTGAAAATTATAGAAAATTAATTATGGAAGCAATCACAATGAGAGTGACTGGAAACGTGTTGCAATTACTTACGGAGAAAAAATGAAAATTGTGTATCACTGGTTGAGTAAGAAACATTGATTATATTCTGATACTATCTGTCTTCGTTTTTCAATTGAGGCTCAACTTTCTTCATTTAGTTTCGTTTGGATCAATTCAGAATTCGTGTGGATAATATCAAATTATATTTGGATCAAATTAAAATACAAATGGTATGTGTTTTCTTTTACGTTTGCGTTTATGTCCCTGTTGATTTCAGCTAATACATTTTCCCCAGTATATTGGCATAAAAGTTTTGTATTTGTTACTCATTGTTGCAGATATATTCAATCAACTTTATATGTGCAGGCGTATGCATCCATGTCCGTTCCGTTTTTGAGCATAAGTATGATGGCTCATAAGTCTGTAAGTAATTCAGGTTAATTGAGGTTGGTTAGTTTTATTGTTTTTAATGTAGGTTAGTTTATAATGCGTTTCATAAGACTGCAGAGCTGGCGGCCTAACTGAGTTGAAACATCGTGCCTCGCACGTATTATACATCTGCAATGCTCGTGCACGATTCAATGAGAAAGTTCGCTTCAAGCCAAGGTATTGTAGTGAATTAATGTAATATTTCGCAATTAAAACTGTCCTAAAGCTCTAGTTGTTTCTCACGCGGCAGCTATTTCATGTCCTCTCATTGAGATGGCTTGGCTCAATGATTGACAGGCGTACAGGTGGACATCATCTACCTCAGTGGTTCCTAACCCTTTTCAGCTTGTTACCCCATTTTAGATGCCACATTAAGCATGTTACCGCTTCCAAAATTTTTTTGAGCATTGATATATATATATATATATACATGGCTGATCTAAAACACATTGTTCTGTCATATCTCCATTACCCCCGAACAATTGCTAAATTACCCCCAGCAGGTAATTCACCCCCAGATTGGTAACCAATGCTCTACCCCAGTGGTTCCAAAACTTTTTCAGCTTGTTACCCAATTTAGCATCCCATATTAAGCATGTTACCCCTTTGTTGCTGTACATGTTACTGTAAGCATTCACACACACACGCACGCGTGCACACACAACTATATATAACACGCCATATGAGCGATACAATATCCACACAATGCAAACAATAAACATAATATGCTAAGGTAACATTAATCCCAATACAAGGTACCGCAATGTTTTCTTGAATTTCAGAATTCTTTACATTTTCCTGTCACCCCTACATTACCCCCGAACAATTGCTAAATTACCCCAGGGGGTAATTTACCCCCAGGTTGGGAACCACTGCTCTACCCAAACTATCAAGAATCGTGGCCAAAATAAGAATGATTTAATGGAGCTTTAATACGTTTTATTCAATCAACTGAAATTTGTACCAGACATGTCATAGCATATAAGCTAGTATTTTTCTCTGCTGATTTTTAGTGTTGCATGTCGCACATACAATCCGCAGAGAATGACTCCATATACCAATCAAAATTCATCTGTCTGCCACTATATGCTAAATTCTTGCTTGTTTTGTTTGTTTTAAATTGCTTACTTTATATTTTACTCACTTCTATTTTACTTATTCACTTCTTATATTACTTTATATTTTACAGCGTTTTTCTCATCGGCTCCGTGGCGCAATGGTAGCGCGTCTGACTCCAGATCAGAAGGTTGCGTGTTCAAATCACGTCGGGGTCAAACTTTTTCTTCGTTTTTCATTTAACGCTATTAATTTTCTCACCATGCTAAAGCCTGCGAATCTTGCCTTATGACTATTGCCTTATGTGTATTGCCTTATGAATCTTGCTTTACGGTTTTTTTACCAAAAAACCTCGACCAAAAAACATGTTTTTTCATGAGTCGTGCAAATAATTCAAATTATGGAAATGATATATTCGGGATGTTAAATGAATTATTTTTTATCAACACATGAGTTATTTATGCTATTAGTGACCCTATCCAATTGAATTATCATTAAATATTCACAATATAATTGTTAAACTGTGTCTGAAAGCCCTAATATTATTGTTTGCACGGTACTGTGCGGCACTTCTATGTACAGTACAGTTTTGCATTCAATTATTGAGTTAATCATTGTGTAAAAAGCAAGGTTTGAGAACCGTTTTTATGCTAAAATCTGAAACTGTTTAAAAAAAACAACAGGTGGCATAATTTCTTATTATTTTTTACATATTACCTTTTTCCTACCAGAAATCAACTACGTTGATTATAATAACTTTCATCATTTCATTCAGCAGATCAATTGTTTGCAAATATAAGAGTACAAACACTGCAAATATTTAGACAAATACTACGAATATGCACACAAACTTAGTGTCCCTAATGAGACTACGAATAAAAGCGGGTCGCATTAATCAGAGTGGCAATCCTGACCAGAAAAACGGGAAATATTTTCGTGTCGGAAAACAACGACTGAGGAAATATATTTAATGTACAAAAAGGTATTTGAACACAAATAACTACATCTAAGAAACCATCATCCATAAAACTAGTTCTAAAAACAGGTTAGTAATAAAAAACCAATTAATTTGGTTCAACTTTCCGTGATCTGCCGCTATTTTTTCTTAAATCTCTACATCTACGAAAACCGTTTTTAAAAAAATATTATTTTGAAAAAACATGGTTTAAAAAACATTTTAAATCAAGTGGTTTAACCAGCCGCTTATACGTACCAGCAGGCTACTTGCTATACAAAAGGTATTTGAACGTACATCAATAAAATCTATCTTACATACGAGAGATACTGTTTTAGAAAACATTGTTTCATTAAAAAAGCGTTAGTTTAAATGAACGTTTGTCAAAAAAACACTCGATCAACCCATTAACTTTTCTTGTTCTGCTGTCAACATTTTCTGAATCTGTACATTAATAAAACGAATTTAAAACCAATTTGAATACATCATTGTATTTTTTC
This sequence comes from Sacculina carcini, assembly GCA_916048095.2. NCBI lineage: Eukaryota > Metazoa > Arthropoda > Thecostraca > Sacculinidae > Sacculina > Sacculina carcini. The sequence continues at coordinate 6,442,655 of OU696581.1, read as the reverse complement.
ATAAAAAACATGTTTTTTTTGTTGAAAAAACACATGATTACTCAATAAATTTGTTTTGTTCTGCTGACAAATTATTTCAAATATCCACATAATTAAAACCATCTTTAAAAACATGGCTTTTCTCAATGAAAAAAACTAAACCACCGGACCCGGATGCACTTTCAAACAGTCTCCTGAGGTATTTATTGATAAATATTCTTGTTTTTTATACTATTATCAAATTATCTTTGAAATAAGACACGTAAAGATGTACAAAACGTCAATTAAACTCGTTTCTATGCACTAAAATCCAACATCCGATGACAATTGGGGCTAATTCTAAAAAACCTGAAAAACATGTTTTTTGCAAAAAAACGTTTTTTGCATCACTACTTATGAGTATAGTGGCGAGTACTAATGTACTCGCATTACCGTCTGTCCAACTAGCTGGCGAGCTGTATTCCCATCACAAGCTCAGCTTGTGTTTGAACTATATACTGGGAGGCAAAGGCGTAGATTTGTGTGCAGTTTCGGGTGCATGACACCATGCATTAGCGTTCAATATTGGATCAGTTGGTCAATTGCATGAGACCCTCAATAATTTGAGATATATTCAATTACAACACATATACCCGAATGAAAAGTATACTGTGTACAATTGCATATACACACTTGTGTATTGTTACTTTTGTGCTATGCGTGATTTTGATGACAATATACCCAATGAACTGAACTCGGCAGAATCCTCGGAGGGTATAATTGCATTTTCAAACCCCCAGCAAATTTGTCGGGGTATATATACCCCCGGGATCTACGCCTATGCTAGGAGAACACGGACGATAATTGTTTCACTTGCTTGTGACGAAAGTATTGAACAAAAAAAACGAAGACAAACTTCACTTTAGCATCGGTATCGAAATCATTTTTTACTCGTTACCTTTTATTCCGCGTCTACACGATTATATGAAGACATTGATAATTGCTATCGTATCGTGTTTGCAAATATTGTGGTTAGTGATTGTGTATTTTGACGACGCGAAATGGTTATTGTAGGCCGAGCTCAATCGCTCACATCAAGAAAACCTCGTGTGGTTCAAATGTGTTCTGCTTTCCTTCGTATTCTATTTTCTAACTTCCCTTTTTTAGAATTACCATTCAATACTGTACACCTTGGTTTGAGTGGTTATTGTTGTTCATTATAGTTGATGTTATCAAACAGTGTGTTAAAGTTGCAATGTCTTCCTGTGCGTGTTTGTGACCACTTCTGATGTGTGTGTTTTGCATGAAGTTGTGTGTATGATATCCTCACTTTTTCACGTAACTGTGTGTCTGTGTGTGTGTTGTGATTCATTGTTTGCATGCTACGTGTGTGCGCCTTTATTTCCCCAGTGACTAGACCAGTATCATTTATCCACCGTTCTTTGTTCAATCTTCGCTCTGCACAAAGGCACACATATATTTGAGCGTGTGTGCTTGTCTATATACGAGTATATGTGTGTGTGTGTGTGTGTGTGTGTGTGTGGTGTGTCTTTGTGTGTGTCTGTGTCTGTCTGTTGCCTGATGTCGTTTCTCACCTGTATGATGACATTGTATGCTTGTGTGTGTGTGTGTGTGTGTGTGTGTGTGTGTGTGTGTGTGTGTGTGTATTTGTATTGCACCTACATGATATGTGCATATGTACGCTTGTGAACAGAATGCGCACATACGAGCACAGAAGCAAACAGAAGTGAAACCGTGTGTATGTGTACGTGTAAACGTGTTGAAGTCACTATTGTGGCATATTTTGACGGACAGGCGTCATTTCTAAGAGTAACCGATTACTTGCCAGCTTGTTTCAATGCGTGATGATGTTGGCTGGTGTTTGTTCTGTTCAAACAACCAGTCAGCTATTGTAATCACGTGGCTGGTACC